>CM052898.1:186029795-186055471 GCA_028534135.1 Potos flavus | reverse complement strand
CAACCACTTCGACCTCAGCCGCAGCAACTTCTTCCTAGAGACTGGCATGATATAGAAACATCATCGAAGAACAAGGGAAGCAAGGGCAAAAATGAACTATTGGGACTTCATCAAGATCAAAAGCTTTTGCAGAGCAAAGGAAACAGTCAACAAAACTAAAAGACAACTGACCGAATGGGAAAAGATATTTGCAAATGACGTTATCAGATAAAGGACTAGTATCCAAAATCTATAAAGAACTTCTCAAACTTAACACTCAAAGAACAAATAATCCAATCAAGAAATGGGCAGAAGACATGAACAGACATTTCGGCAAAGGGGACATCCAAATGGCAAACAGACACATGAAAAAGTGCTCAACATCACTCGGCATCAGGGAAATACAAATCAAAACCACAGTGAGATACCACCTCACACCAGTCAGAATGGCTAAAATTAACAAGTCAGGAAACAACAGATACTGGCAAGAATACGGAGAAAGGGGAACCCTCCTACACTGCTGGTGGGAATGCAAGCTGGTACAGCCACTCTGGAAAACAGTATGGAGGTTCCTCAAAGAGTTGAAAATAGAGCTACCCTATGACCCAGCAATCACACTACTGGGTATTTACCCCAAAGATACAAATGTAGTGATCCTAAGGGGAACGTGCACCTGCATGTTTATAGCAGCAATGTCTATAACAGCCAAACCATGGAAAGAACCTAGATGTCCATCAACAGATGAATGGATAAAGATGATGTGGTACACACACACACACACACACACACACACACACACACACACACACAGGAATACTATGCAGCCATCAAGAGAAATGAAATCTTGCCATTTGCAACAACATGGATGGAACTAGAGGGCATTATGATAAGCGAAATAAGTCAATCAGAGAAAGACAATTATCATATAATCTCTCTGATATGAAGAATTTGAGAGGCAGGGCGGGGTATTGTTGGGGGTGGGTGGGGGGAAATGAAACAAGATGGGATCAGGAGGGAGTCAAGCCATAAGACTCCTAAACTCACGAAACAAACTGAGGGTGGCTGGGGGGCAGGGGGGAGGGATAGGGTGGCTGGGTTATGGACATTGGGGAGGGTATGTGCTATGATAAGTGCTGTGAAATGTGTAAGCCTGATGATTCACGGACCTGTACCCCCGGGGCAAATAATACATTATATGTTAATAAAAAAAAAATAGTCCAGTGCCCAGCAGTTGGATGTACTCAATACACACTCGTTTTCATTGGCTTCCAGGCCTTGCCCATTCCATCCTTCTCAGCAAAGTACTTAAGGTATAGGACTACCTGAAGGCAGACAGCCCCTCTCAGATCCTTGGCAGAGCAAAGAGGAGAAAATAAAAAAAGGATTAGACATGAGTGATGATCAACTGTTTTTTACAATTTTTTTTTTAATATACTTTGATTAAAGTTTAGAATACCTAAATGTATATCCTATTTCTTTCATGAAGGACCATATTGGAGATGTTTTTGGTCCTCGTTCTGACAGACTTTACTGTCTGCTTTTTATCAGCCTCATCACTAAGTACCTCTTGTGGTAGGAGGAGTTTCCACCTTTGCTATTGTCTCTTCTGCCAGGTCCTTTTTTTTTTTTTTTTTAAGATTTTTATTTGACAGAGAGAGAAAGAGAGTGAGAGAGGGACACAAGCAGGGGGAGTGGGAGAGAGAGAAGCAGGCTTCCCATGGAGCAGGGAGCCCGATGCGGGGCTCGATCTTAGGACCTTGAGATCATGACCTGAGCCAAAGGCAGACGCTTAATGTCTGAGCCACCCAGGCACCTCTGCCAGTTTCTTTCAATCCATGTCTTCAGAGAGGGTCAACCGATTGAAAAACTACCTAAAATAGCTTCATTGCTTCAGTGCCATGATGTGAACACTTTGCCTACATGCCTCCATTACACAGTCTTAGAAATTACTTTAAAAATGTAGTAACATTTTGCATTGCTAGGGCACCATTTCAATTTTATACTGGATTTCCCATTATTTATAGCATAGATTAAGCTGCTCAGCAGAGAAAACAATTAAAACTCTTAGGAATAGTCATTGTTTTAAGTTATATGTTATTTTGAATTAAATGTTATCAGATTAAAAACATATACTGGTAATACTGGCTTTCTTTAATCATCGCTTAGTGCTCACCAGAAGACTCTCCAAAAGAGAAACCCTACTGCTTGGCCTTAGTCGTCCATGAGTCCACACGTGCCTCAAAGGAAAATGGATACTGAGGATATAATTTGATTAGCTTCAACATTCTTATATGTATTCACATGAAAAATCTTGCATTAGCTAAAACAGTAAACTATCATCCGTCTATAAACTTTCTATTCACAGATAAAATAGCCAATCATGAGAACTTGAGTTTAGCAACCTTTATTTAGGCACAGAGGGATGCTTTTTGATCCAGGCTCTAAAATTTCTCAGATTCTTGGTTAGACTCTTTGGATGTATCATGGCTCCTCTTTTCCAAATGAAGATAATGTATGTGTCTTGAATTTTCTAGTAGAATCCTTTTTAAAAATTTCTTGAGGAAAATGGACAAGCATGACAGGAAACTGGTATTATTTTAGAATACTCTTTATTTTGAAACTAACACCAGGACACGTGTAAGGCATGTTCACAATATTTGTTGATGTACAAAACACATTTTCTCACTCTCCAGCTGCTCTTCTTTTCCTTTGTACCTGCTGCTACAAACTGGTCCCTACATATCTTCCTATCTACAGTTCTGTTATTGTGAACATGTAGACAATGTTTCAGGGACCTGCAAGGAGAACCTGCCTCAAAACACAGAGTGAGCGTCTATGGACAAAGTCACTAAGACATCAAAACTCACAAGGAACCAAGGCTGAGGAAGGTGACCAAATTAGCTCACGAACTTGGGACTGTGAGCTTCTAGGGGAACAAAGAACACAATGAAAACTTTTGTTGATGTCTGAGAGAAATGGAATGTGTCCAGAATAATTGTTTCTATATTTACCACTGTCTACAAATCACTAAAGAGATCTAGTATTTTAACAGATTCTAATGCAGTTAAAGTTTTGTTCTCACACCACAGTACAAGAGTGCATGCATTACTTCACACAAATGCAAAACACGGAACAAGTGAAACAGGGACACCTCAGGATTGTCTAATTACACAAGTGCCTCTTTCTGGTGGTGGGATAAGGGAGGGGAATGACAGTGACTATTTCCCTATGGTGCCTAACATTCGTCCTCTAACTCGTGAAGGACAAATACTGCTAGTAAGAGTAAGATACTCAACGAAGAAGTTCCAAATGTAGGATTGGGGTGATGAATACGTAGTCTCAATTTTCAGGGCAAAAAAAAAGTCTTGGCTGACACTAGTAAGAAAGTATTTGTAATTGATTTTCAAAAACCAGACTGTATCTTTTCAGTGATGAAAAATAAGCTCTTTATAAATCTACTGGGGGGAATAAAATAATGAAATGAAAAAGCAAAATCACATGGTGTTTCATGAAAAGAAGATTTGAATCTTTTGGTTTATGTCAGCCAATACGTTACCATTTACTAGAGATTATTAAAATGTGTTTGCTTAAGCCCATTTAATTACAGAATCTTTGAGGAAAAATGTAGGCATGTCATAAGGAATACTGACTTGTAAAAATTTTAACCTGGGGCACTTTAATAGATCAGAATACTTTAAATTCAAGTACTGCTTTGAGGTGCTCACAACACTTCCCAAAAGAAGCCTTCCATCTCAGAGAGCACCTCTGTAAACGGCCCCAACAATTTAGGAATGTAGCTACACATAACTTTATTAGCCACTATTTGTTATTACTGAAGTGTTTAATAAGGGCAGGGAAATTACTATCAACTGTATTAAAGATTTCCACTTATTAGCACTGTGACACACAGTGCAAAGAATCTTCAAATGTTTGCTTTTTATACCAGAAGTAATTATATTGTTATTCTTCCAATTCAACAAAACAGTAAATTACTCTTCAGTGAACTGTGACTACCTAGAAAAGCAGGCTGGCCTCTTCCAGAAGGTGCTGGCTACTCTTCTTACAGAAGATCCTGATCAAGGCAGGCTGGGCAAGTGCTCTGCCCTTTCAGCCACTGCTTAAAGCACTGAAAATGAGAAAAGGAAATCAGTGAGTGTCTTCAGGAGCATGGGGAACCTTAGCTTTCCTGTGCTGCTCCTCAACAGACATGGTTAAGCTCACCTCCAAGTCTGGTGGGGCCGGAAGCTGCCCAACACTCAGGAACACTAATGCCTACTCAAGAGAGGAGTGTGCCCAAGCCCTAGGAACAAATCATCTTGCCTCAGAATCTGACCCATGGACTCTGGGCTTCCAACCTGATCTCAGGGGGATGGCCTTGTCCCTCCATTTTCCCTACACTCCAGCCTCAGTCCTGGCATTTCATTCCAGAGGTCGGCATTTTCTTGGTCCTGGGACTCACCCAATTTCTAACCAATCCTCTCTCTGCCTGGTCTTAATTCTCGTACCTTCCACCAGCCTCCACACCACAGCCTTGACTGGAACCAGTCTACCCACTGGGGTCCCAAGTTGCTTGTGGCTGCCTGTTGTTGCTAAGAGCTGGGTGTGTGTGTTAAGTCTGAGAGCCCAAGTACAACACCCCTATACCTGCAGGAGACAGGCCATGCAAGAGACTGCAAGCTGTCTTGAGTCCTCCTAGTAAGTGTATTGTATTTATCCCTTTTTTCAAGGGATTAATAAACTGACAAGGCAGAGACCTAACCAGAAGCAGGCATGGAGAATGAATGCCCACAGCATCCAAAATATTTATCCAAAGATCTTGAAAGTGTACAAGCCAGAATCTCCCAGGATCAGGCACAATGGACCCAGTTAGGTTTAGCTTTTCTCCCCTAAAGTGTTAAACTTACTTCATATACTGTACTAAATTGACAAAATGTTGCACTGTGCATCTTCATCTGTGTGTGTAAGAAATTACCTTTCAAGAAACAAATACTGTTTTGAGTTTCAGCACCAACATATTTGAGGGAGCCGACTAGGACTGTTTTCCTCCACCCATGATGTGATGGATGGAAAGGACAGTGTGCAGAACTGCACACCCCAGAGCCCATGAGGCCCTTCCCCTTTTCCACAGCAGCCATCTTTGAAAAGAGAGACAATGAACACTGGCACAAGGAGGCTTATACAGAAAATGCTCTGAAAACACAAGAAGTATTGACACCTAGAAAAAAAAGTCCCTTTTTATTTTCAAAATACTTAATAGTCAAAACTCATGATATGAGGATGGCCAAAGAGAATTCTTACCCCTTTGTGAAACTTGTGCCCACATTTTAGCACACGCACATTTTTGGATTTGAATACCTCATGACATAGTTCACAGGAAGCTGCACCCGATGCCTGCGGAAACAAACGTATCCCAGTAATAAAGAAGAGCTAAATTCCTTCTTATCACACAAGCTCTTCCTACAAGTGGCCTTTATATACTTTTGTCATTAAGGTGGCAAATTACTTCCAATTATAGCGAAGCAGGCTGAGGGAACAACTTATTTTTTAATAGCATTTCTTAAGAAAAATTACAAACACACAAAAGAAAAATATATACCTTTAAAGTTCTAATTTTCTCATAGAAAAAAATGTTTTATATGGCTAATATGTTCCCAGGAAATTACTATAAATTTCTAATTATCCCACACCACACCCAAACTACGGTATGAATATTATAAATTAATCACTCATCTAATTATCTAACAGTTGGGGACAGAAACATAAATTATGACACATCCACACCACGGACTATTGTGAGGCTAACTGAAATCATGATGGAAGTCCAAAATCCCTGACACAAAAAGCTGGTGACAACAACCATCTGAATTTAAAAGCAGGTTACAAAACAGTACATATCATATAATCGCATAATTGATTTTTTTGAAATAAAGAGAATGGAAATAGAGATACCTTACAAAGAGCCTGGAAAGATCTAGAATGTGAACAGCAGTTACTTTCAGTTAAGAGATTTAACTTTTTTCTTTGCTATTTTCTAAGGTTTCTATGAATGTGGATTACGTGTGCAAATCAAAACAAAACAAACTGGTGGCTCATTCAGCAAACATCTGAGGTCAGGGATTGTGCAGGGCGCGAGGGCACAGAGCTGAATGGGAGAGTTTCCGGCTCAAGCGACACACAGTCTGGTGAGCACAGACAGCATTTTCTGTGAAAGCAGAGCCGGAGTGCCACCCAGGACACCAGGTACAAGTTCCCCCTATAACTCACAGCACCTACTCACACTGCACCATTATTTTCCAACTCCTCCTCCCCTCCAAACTCTGAGCACCTAGAAGGCAGGGAATAGAAGGCAAGGAAGGAGTCCTGTTCATCTATATCCTTAGCAAATGGCAAAGAACCTGGTCCCAAAATGATTCTCCATAAACTGTCAGGCGAGTGAATGAAAGCAGCCCTGGCCATGGGATTAAGGTCAGGGATGCAGATGGGGACAGTGTCTAAAGGCTCTGAAGACCCTAAACTGCTGAATGGGGTTTTCTGTCCCTCTCCTGGCACTGATAGGGTCGATACAGTAAAATGAGGTGCTCTAGCTCCACTCTGCGGGCCCTGGTGGGAGGGTCATGGGAGCAACGGAAGTGTCAGTCCCACGGAAGGGCAGATTAAGGCCTCTGCAGAGCTCAGAGCTATGTTTGGCTTGAAAACCCCAATTAACTTGACTTATTTTTATTAACATGAAAAGATGGGCACATACATTTCTAAGTGAAAAAAAAAAAAAGACACAAAAAAGTATATATAGGTTTGACTAAATTCACATATACACACACAAAAGAGTTTAGAAAAATACATATTGATATCATAATACTGGTTACCTTAGGGATGGGTTTTGGGGTTCTTTAAAGGCTTTTTATTTGTATTTCCTACTATAAACAGTATACGTACTGCTTTTGTAATTTGAAAAGATAAAGCAAACTACTTTTCATTTTTTAAAAACTGCCTATAGGGGCGCCTGGGTGGCTCAGTGGGTTAAAGCCTCTGCCTTCGGCTCAGGTCATGATCTCAGGGTCCTGGGATCGAGCCCCGCATCGGGCTCTCTGCTCAGCGGGGAGCCTGCTTCCCCCCTCTCTCTCTGCCTGCCTCTCTGCCTACTTGTGTTCTCTCTCTGCCAAATAAATAAATAAAATCTTTAAAAAAAATAAATGAATAAATAAAAAATAAAAAAATAAAAAAAAAAAAAAACTACCTATAATTACCAAACTAAGTCCCAGTGTGAATACATATTTTTCTTGTAAGTCAGCTTTTACTTTATTATCATCAACAACCATGAAGCAGAAAGTAATCTCTCCCCTGAAGTAACTGCATTCTATCTCAGGCGGGGGTTGGGGGGGTGTTGTCAGTGAGGATACTCTGAGAATTCAGCCTGGCTGGAGGGCCACACAGCACCTGGCCAGTCAGCAGCCTGGGGAGAGGGAGGCACTCCAGCCAGGTGTTGCAGGAATGCTCTGCATGCTCATTAGCGCTCTCACTGGACTTAGATGCTCTGGGAAATGAGTATATATGGTTTGGAAAATATCCAAAGAATAGCGGACAATGAAAATGCACAGGAGAAATAAAAACATAAGTTCACACAAAGATTCACTGCTTAGTTCAAGTCAGCAAACTAGTACTCTGTGCAATCACGCATTGCTGACTCCGCTATGGGGCCAGAAACTCTTCTAATTTTCATTTCATTTAAACTCTGATACCAGGGAGCCCGAGTGGCTCAGTCGGTTAAGCATCTGCCTTTGGCTCAGGTCATGATCGAGTCCTGCATCAGACTCCCTGCTAAGCGGGGAGTCTGCTTCTCCCTCTCCCTCTGCTCCTTCCTCCACTCAGGCTTGCTCGCATTCTCGCAAATAAATAAAACCTTTAAAAAAATAAACTCTGATATCACAGTTGGACAAAAGAGAAAAACATGCTTTATACCAGAATTCGATCCGGAGCCCACAGCCCTGAACGGCCTCTTTCAACCACGTTTGGTTCCTACTACACAGTCCCTAGCATCGGCTGGGGCCGTGTGGTGAGGATTAGGGAACTACATGCTACACACCCAGATCAAATGAAGATATGCTGGCAAGCTGCATGAATCATCTGTAGCTCGGTTTCTTCATTATAAAATAAAGACAAGTATAATGCCTTATCAATTGAGATCATAAATACCACAGTATTTTATTTAAAAAATCTATGTAAAAGTAACATTCTTATTGTCCGAAAGAACAAAAAACATTTTAAATCTGTGTATCAAATTAAGGCAAGTTTAGCCCATTCCGGTGCCTCCCCACCCTCTTAAGGCACTCAAGGGGAGAGAGAGGGGAAGCAACCAGACTTGCTTGAACAGTGTGACACTCATCATTCTATTCCAGCACTTCACCCAGACAACAGCCAGAACAAGCAGATATGATCTGAGCTCACAGTGTTACTAAGTGACAGAACCAAGTCTGGGATTCCAAAGCCCATGGTGACACGGAATAAAGTGATTCAAAAATCATTTCCCCAACTGTTCAAAATATCACACTTAATATAAAAAATTAACTTGTATTTGACTGTCAATAGGCCCAGTTCCCACGATGTGGCCAGAGCTCTCCTGGTCTCTCTAGCAGGGGCTTCTCCCAACAGGGACCCAGACAGAGCCACAAAAGCAGAGATGACCTCACTGTTTCACAGACTGCTCTAATGGGACACTCAAGTACATCTAAATTTCGTCTCTAATATTTTTTTAAAATTTGAGAGAGAGAGAGAGCACGCGGGGCACACACGAGTGGCGGAGGGGCACAGGGAGAGGGAGAGGGAGAATCTCAAGCACACTCCCTGCTGAGCACGGAGCCTGTCAAGGGGCTTGATCTCACCACCCTGAGATCATGACCTGAGCCGAAATCAAGAGTCCATGCTTAAGTGACTAAGCCACCCAAGAGCCCCTAATATTTTTTTTAAAGTAGGCTCCACGGCCAACATGGGGCTCAAACTCACAACCCCAAGGTCAAGAGTTGCACACTCTACGAACTGAGTCAGCCAGGAGCCCCTGGTTTCTAATTTTAAGATCAGATAAATTAGGTCTAGAAATGAAAAGAATTGGGCTAAATCATGGATTAACTATTTTGTCCCCTTCTTGTTCCTCATTAAAAAAACAAAACGGACTCCACCGTCACACATATAACACTCACGGGGGTATCTTCTGTCTTCTGTCCCTTGGTTTTGGGCGACGGTCCAGCAGTCATGGAGGGTGGGCCCTGGGAGGCCCCAGTCACAGAAGCAGCAGAGCTGGCCTCAGACAGCTTCTTGTCCTTTCCTGAATTTGAATTTGGCTACAGAGATAATGTGGGCGGGGAGAGAAGCAAGTTTAGTAACCCAAATCTTCTGTCTTTACTGAAGTGTTCTCCACATTTTGGTTGGATGCATTTTTTTGCTTTTTATCATTCTCATATTTTATAAATAAAGTAGACCATTTTATTGTAGCTGGATGAAACACTGACCTTTCTCTTTTTCTGTTCATCTAGAATGTGTTCTGTCACTCTTTGGACAATTTCATCAATACTCAATCCTGAAAGCGAGTTCTTATTCTTGTTTCGTACTTTTTTAATAAAACCAGCAAGCTCAGTGCTAAAAAGAGGAAGTGGAAATAAATGACAAGAGAAAGTCAAAGTTTTCTAATACGTAGAAATATAATGTGCCAATATTAACCCAACACCTAGAAGAAACAAACCAAATACATATAAACAAAATTAAACAATGGCAACTGTATATAAAGGCAAGAGAATCTCTCTTTCCAAGTAGTTATGAAAATTCCAGTACTATTTCTAAATATTTATTTTACTAGAATTTCAAAGTAACAGAACAGTTTATCTGCTAGAGCGATCTGGGATATCCGTATCTACTTTGAAACCAGGTTTAATATAGGCTAGATATATTGTAGCTTCATGCTACATCAATGATTGATCAGACAACACTGGTTCGGACTTGAAATCAATAAAATCTCTTTTTACCTAAGGGGAAACTAGATTTGTTGACTGCCTCCCTTAAAAAAACCTGACAACAAGGTTTTCAAAGCCTGAATGCTTCCCAAGTACCAGTGGATGGAATTAAACCATTAATCAATAGGAACTTGATATTTGAAGCACTAATACCTCAAATGTTTTAGTTTTCAGAAAATTAGGATGCATTTCTATTCGGTCGTTTAAGTTCTCCCAAACTTAGTCAGGATTTTATTTTATTTGTAAGGTACTTCTGCTAATTATAACAAGCATTTTTACAACTGGCATAGGACCTGATATTGAGAGAACTTACAATATTTCTCAAACTTAGGCAGGGCTAGCTATGCCCATGGACATATACTTATTTTCAAACAAGCAGGGTTCCACCAACAGATGCAAAACATTAATTCTAGCCAATCATAATTTAACCACTACTTTGTTTCAAAAGTATAATTTCAAAACTTGTAACTAACATTGTATCAAAGACAGAAATAACATGGGACAGAGTACAGAGAGTCATTCTGGGATGTGGATTTCTCTCTTCCTAGCTGTATCCCTGAGACACTGACTTCACTGCTTCTCTCCTCGGCTGAGACAGGGAGCGCTTCTGCTCCCTCATATCAACATGGAGATTGAGGCCTGAGGTTGCGGTGCAAACACTCCCTGGCTTAGATAAAGCAGCGATCCCCACCCTCAAGGACCCTCTGTAACACACCCACAGCCCTGATTCACTATCAAATCACACCTAGTCTTTCCATGTCACACCTCTAACAAATCAGAGGTGCTATCTAGCAAGGCATAAGTTGTTGCCGCCTTCCTTGCTAGGTGGTATTTCCTCCCCCAAATGATACGAAACTAGTGCTTTGCAGTTTTTTCATTTAGGGATTGCACACTAGGACTGGAGCATGTTATTGATCGCATCAAAATATCAGCAAATTACCCTGGGTTGTGATGTGTGGGGTAACCAGGAGTCAGTGTTTTCAGTCTAGATACACACATCAAAAAGTTGGTTTAAAAATGCTCACCTCTATGTTTACAAAAAAAGAAAAAATGCAGCACCTATCTTTTCTGAGTAAAACTATGGAGTAATTTCCACTTTAGCCCCTAACTGGCCATAATGTTAACTGATCAGGAAACCTCAGCTCAAGGAAGTATTTAACAGAGTCGCAGACATTTTATCTCAATACCTGTTGTAACATGGGAATACCACTGACAGGTGCTCGATAATACTATTGAAAGGCTTTTTTGGAGACTGGCTTGAGCGGGTAGCACGTCCTGGAAGAACAGGTAGTTTCTGATCCGCCACAAGGCTCTGTTTTGGCAGAGTTTCCCAGCCCATGCTCTTATACTCCGGCAGCTGACTGACTTCGGGCTGACAGGAAAGCGATCCTGTTAACGGTGGAGAGGAAGCTCCCACTGGGCCATCACTGGCAGAGACCAGACTTGAATCCTTAGGAACTGCTGTTTGGTTTCCAGTCCCATGACTCGAAGAAGTGGAGGTTCCGCGATCTTCAAGGCCTGAAGACTCAGGAAGTACTGCAGGAAGACCCTGGGAAGAATATACCATAGTCCTTGGATCACTAAGAGAAACAACCGTGGACAAAGACTGACGATTAAGCATGACTATAATAAAACCTGGGTGCTCCAGTGCACAGGAAACTTGGAATACAATAAATTAGTTTTGTTTTTAAAAAACTGCTGTTCACCTTCACTTTAAAATGAGCTCTACTGGGCTCCACACTGCTGGCCTCCCTCCCACCTCTCTGCAGCCCCTTCCTAGGCTCTCCCTACAGTTTTTTTTTTTTTTTTTAAGATTTTATTTATTTATTTGACAGAGAGAGACACGGCGAGAGAGGGAACACAAGCAGAGGGAGTGGGAGAGGGAGAAACAGGCTTCCCGCTGAGCAGGGAGCCCAGTGGGGCTCGACCCCAAGACCCTGGGATCATGACCTGAGCCAAAGGCAGATGCTTAACTGACTGAGCCACCCAGGTGCCCCTCTCCCTGCAGTTCTTAATGCTTGTCTGTGCCTTAATGTGGACGTTCCTTAGGATGCTGTTGCGGGTGAAGATTCGTGTTCTTCCCCAGGACATCTCACATTCTTTCATGCCTCAGTGACTGTGTGCTTGGTACTGATAAAGCCCACTTTTTAAAATATTCTGGTCTTGAATGTTTTCCTCAGATCCAAACCTGTGAATCCAAACCCCCTTTTAGGCAAATCCAAGGCCACTTAAACTCGGTGTCTTCAAAATCAGGCTCGGCTCAGTCTCCGACCCTGCTCTTCCTTGGGTGTCCCCTCACGGACAGAAAACCAGATTTGTCTAGACTCCCCAAAATGTGCACACCGTACACCCCCCCCCCCCATCTCACAGGCAGTACAGTTCTTTCCACTGTTATCCTCAATACCTCTCAAATCTGCTCTCTCCCTCCAGCCCGACCCCAGCTCTCTAATCCAGGACACAGCTGCTGACAGTGAGCCCCTCTCCCACTTCTCTACACTGTGGGCAAGCTGATGGTGTCTCCTTACTTGAAACCTATACTGGCTTCTTAGTGACCTCAGGAAAAGTCAAACTGCTGAACACATCTTACAGAATAAGGTTCCCTTCGTTCTGGCCCCTGGGTACTTTTATTTTTCTCACCAAAGCCCTCCTCTATCATACAGAACTTCTTTTATATCCATGTTTTTCTAGCCTCCAAATATGCTGTTTCTTCCATTTGAAACATCTGATCCTCGAAATATCACACCATCCACCCTTTCTCAAACACACACCCATGTCTTCCTTTTGACTGGTTAATTCCTATTCCAGATCTCTGACTCACTGAGACCTCCAACAGGGAATCTTCTGCTGAGGCTCAGACCTCTAGGTTAGGTTAATGCCTAATTTATGCTGCTATGGCATTTTTCTGCTCCTATGCAAAACCCTGGCACACTTTACTTATAATTATGGGCTTAACGACTCTCTTTTCCCAAACCCATATGCCCTTTGATGGAAGAGACATCATCTAATCTTGATCACCACTAAATACCCAATGAATGAATGGGGAAGAAATGACACACAAAGCTAATGGTTTTTAGGGATACTTATTACTTAAGTTTCTGGAACCCTAAGAGTTCCCAAGGCTTGGATATTAAAATTCTTTTGTGTATTTATAAAATCACATAAGCTACAACTAAAAATTAATAGCAAATATTCTATTGAGATCTCACATTTTTTCCCCTTCCATGTCTCCCACTAAGAACTTAGAAACACACATTCTCTCTCTAAAATAAAAAAAATGAAAATAAAAAGGGGGGTCTGGGTGGCACAGTCAGTTGAGCCTCTGACTCTTGGTTTCGGTTCAGGTCATGATCTCAGGGTTGTGAGACAGAGCCCTGCCTCAGGCTCTGCATTCAACACAGAGTCTGCCTGTGACTCTCCCTCTGTCCCTCCTCGCCAAATCCTCTCTCAAATGAATCTTAAAAAACAAACAAAAAAAGAAAAATAAGTGATCTTTAATTCTATATCAAACTCTACTTCTTACTCAGTTCAATGGACAGAAAAATGTTTTTCTATGGAGAGAAGAAAATGGATCTCAAATAGAGTATTTTACTCAGTTCAAGGTGACCAAACTTTTTAATGTTTTATTTTTTTATTTTTAAATACTTTATTTATTTGAGAGAGAGAGTGGAATGAGCAGGAGGAGCACAAGCTTTTTATGTTTTATTTTATTTTAATTTTTTAAAGATTTTATTTATTCATTTGAGAGAGAGAGCACAAGCAGGGGGAAAGGCAGAAGGAGACTCCCCACTGAGCCGGGAGCCTGAGGTGGGCCTCCATCTCAGGACCTGGAGATCATGACCTGAGCTGAAGGCAGATGCTTAACCAGAGCCACCCAGGCGCTCCAAATTTATTTTTAAAGATTTTATTTATTTATTAGAGAGAGAGAGAGAGAGCACAAGCAGGAGGAGCGGCAGGCAGAGGGAGAGGGAGAAGTAGGCCCCCTGCAGAGCAGGGAGCCCGACGCGGGGCTCGATCCCAGGACTCTGGGATCACGACCCGAGCCAAAGGCAGACGATCAACCGACTGAGCCACTCAAGCGCCCCCTTTTTAATGTTTTAAAAACATTTTTGGCAGGTGAAACCACAATAAGCTTGCATGCTTAGTATGCAAGGTACTGGCTAGAATAAGACTTTCAAGATCAGGCTCCTGAGTGTAGTCACCTATGTTAAGGAGACTGAATGCACGTAATAGAAGGGTTACAGGGTGAGGCACAAATGTGGGCGGCCTTGACTGAGCTTTTAGGAAGAGGCAGAAGGTGGAGAGTGAGGTTGGTGCTCCAGGCTGGGGCACAACCCAGACAAAGGTCTGGCAGTGGCAGGAAGGTGCAAATCAGGATGTAAGGAAAATAGTCTCCTTATAGCAGACTATTTCACAACCAGAGGTTTTAATGTTGTGCCAAAATATTCTGAAATCTACCTCTAATCAACTTTTGAATAGAGTCCCTCTTTAAATTCTTACAGTCGGATCTCCTTTGGTCTTAATTCTTTTTCAACTTGGTATTGGCTGAGCATCTGCTCTGTGTCCAAATAAGAAATACGTACCTGAGAATATAATCAAGGGATACTAAGTGTAGCTGTATTTTAAAGTCCACAATAGAGAAATAATGTTTTTCTGTACTGTGCTGCATATTTTAAAATACAAAGCCAGGTTTGGCAATCACTATTATTCAAAAGAGTCAGCAAATACCTTAAACTAGCAGTAAAATATGACAGATCAGACCAACAAAACCTTTGTATGTCTCAGATATAGCACTTTTTAGTCTGTATTTGATGAAAAAACAAATCTTAATTTTGGTCTTATGCCCACAGTATCTAGGAATAAGACTGTATCTTAGTATCTGTAGACAGAGTTGGTCTAAATCACAGGCACCTGATCCTCTTGGATTATTTGTTCACATGCAGAAAACACATACACCAGCATCCAGAAAAGAAAGCAGATGTACCAGCCCTGTGTTTACTTTAGTCCTGTCCTCAACACTGACGTAGAAAGATTCATCTTCCATTTATATAAGAATGTTTATTATAAAGCTTAAAGGGTTAACTAGTAGCACCAATAATGAAAACATTAAGGCAACTTATTAATCCATTTCATCTCCACTCCTAGAATACAAACAACAAAAATCCACTCTGGCCAAATAAGAAAGAAACTGTGGTTTACTGTTCTGTTTTCTTTTCTTCACACACACACAAAGAAAAAAGTAAGAAAGAAAGAAAGGTGTGACAGACTTACTGTGCTGCAGATGGGAAATGAAAGCTCAGGAATCTGCACTTTAGAAAGTTCACTGAGCCGAGAGCCATTTTTAACTGCCTGAATTTGTTCTTCATACTGAGACTGTAGGTAGAAGGAACAGTGTTAAATTCTTCTAATAAATTCCCAGGGAAATCACAATTGTCAATTAATACTTTTTTCTTACTATATATTTACAAATGATCAACAATCTTTCAGGAAATATAACGGAGATGCAAAGTATCAGAACAATTATTTCTTGAAAGAAGTTTAAAATAAGACCTCATTAATTGGAATGCTCTACATTATCAAATATAACTTCTCTACTTTTCTCAATTACGGGCAGAGTTTAAGACAGCTAATTAAGAAAACAGCATTACTTTCAGGAAAAACTCTTAATAATTACAACAGAAAATGTATATTGCCTTTAACAGTTCAAAAAAGAAAGTTTCAGTGACACTAACCTCTCCTGAGAACTATAATCATCATATAGGTTTTGACAGAATTACAAAATATTTTGTAACTTACCTTTGCTTCCTCAATTTCTTTTCTAACCTTAGAAAGAAATGATTCCCATGAATGTACATCAGACTCCATATCAGGATAAGTTGCAGGATCACTGAAAAAGTAGAAAAACATGAAACCACTTACTGTCTACTTCAGAAATGTTTTTAGAAGTTAAAAACACTAAAGTGCAAATGAAAACATTTAAACATGAGAAAGATTATATATATACATTATTTTCTTAAAGATTTATTTATTTGACAGAGAGAGCGTGAGCACTTGCAAGCAAGGGGGAGCGGCAGGCAGAGAGAGAGGTAGGCTCTCTGCTGAGCAGGGAGCCCGACATGGGGCCCGATCCCAGGACCCGGGGATCATGACCCGAGCAGAAGACTGGCACTTAACCAACTGAGCCACCCAGTCGCCCCAGAAAGATATATTTAACATGATCACACATGCAAAACTATTTTTCTTAAAGATTTATTTATTTTAGAGAGTCTGAGAGAGTCCTCACATGTTGGGGGAGGGGCAGAGGGAATCTTCAAGCAGACTCCCCACTGAGTGCGGAGCCCAACATGGGGCTCCATCTCAGGACTCTGAGATCATGACCTGACCAGAAATCAAGAGTCAGATGCTTAACAGACTGAGCCACCCAGGTGACCCACACAGAAAACTATTTTTAAAGAATTATGTATCTTACAGACTCACCAGTAGAAACACTTGAGGAAATCTTAATTATTGATCAACCAAACTTCCCAAACTGGTGGGCAGAGAGCATATTCTCCTGAATTTTAATTTCTTGCCCTAAATTTGAAGATTCGACCATTTTTCATTTAACATCTTCATGTTTAACATCAAAGGCTGTTTTTACATTAAAAAAAAATAAAAGGGCAACCTGGAACACTTAAACGTTCCAATAAAACCTCATCCTCACCTTATGGTAAAATAAAGGGTGGGGGCTAACAGACTGGTAAGTTTATACCTCAGCGCCTTTACTGAAAGTGACAAACAAGCTTTCCACTCCTAACTGGGAAGATCAATAACATTATCAATCCGTGATTGTGTCAGTTCTCATTATATATCTTAAAGAAAAACCAGAACATTCCTTTTACGTCTTTTCTCTCTCACTATCCTTTGGTGGAATGAAAGAGTTAGCACAGAATCCCTAAGAAAGAAGCTACATGTACTATAGGGCTTAATGAAGAAGTTGACACTATCAGATGAAGGGTCTAAGAGCTCCGTTTCCAGAGGTACCATAATGTGTGACCCGTGACCAGACGAAACATCAGCCTTTCAGCACGACTGGTCTCCACTTCAGCTGTACCAGTGTTGTAATTTGAATCAGCATATTAGTTTTCTCTCATTAGAAAGGTTTTCTCATGTGAAAAAAACTAAATCTTGAAAAATTAAGAAATAAAAACTATGTTAAAACTTTTTCCATGACCCACAGAGGGTCAACCACTGAAGGTTGAAGTATAAAGCAAAAAGCATAGAGAAGGATGAAAAACCTGACTGTGGAGTATGATAAAGAGACCAGATGAAAAGTAATCCCTTGTGTGAAAATCCATACAGAAAATGCTGAGGGTAGACTGAAGCAGACCCTCTAGAATTTCCAGGTAAACCTTATTCCAAAAACAAAGTTAAACAAAAACAAGTAAAGATATGGAGAGTTGAAAAAATGACCATAGGTGAATATCTTTTGAAGTGACATTCCATTTTTAGTCTACCACTAAGACTGTTAAGTGACTGTTCTTATAGAAGGTAATTTTTTAAAAAGTTTAAAAATGTGATCTTCATTCCAGAAATTTATTGCATGGAAATGATTAATAATGTGCATAAAAATTTAGCTACAAGGAAACTCACTGAAGTGCAGCTTTTATCAATAGAACGTGCAAATAACCCGACGAAACCATCGCAGTGTTGTTTAATAAATCACAACACATTTGTATGCTGGAACACTATCCAACTTTGCGAAATTAGGTTAAAGAAATGTAATTATTGATATGAAAAGTAAGTTTCTTATATATTACTTAGTGGGAAAAAACCATAAATTTTCTTTTTTCAAACATTTAATGATTATGATTTATTCCAAAATACTAACTAGTTACACATCAATTTAGAATTATGGATAATCTTTATCAGTTTTGTTTGTATGTTTTGATTTTTCTACAATTGAACATGTATTGACTGTATAACTATTAAAAATAAAATGGTCTTGGGGAGCCTGGCTGGCTCAGGTGGTTAAGCATCCGAATCCTGATTTCGGCTCAGGTCTTGATGAGTTCAAGCTCCTTGTTGGCCTCCATGCCCAGCCCACTTAAAAAAAAAAAAAGGTCCTGTCTAATATAAACATTTTTTTTTCTCAAATCAGCTGTAACCTGGATTTACTAAATGACATGCCAGAACAAACATGTGTGATGCCACACAGTACCTGCTCAGGAGCGTCAGGTGCTTAAGATACCCTTCGGCTTGTGATTCCAGGATGTGTAATTTGTACACGTCCATGTCCTTCCAGTTTTCAAGCACAGATACCTAACGTTAGAGAATGTTTAAGTATTTTAAGATAGTGAAACTGAAACTATTTTAGGTTAATTAAAACCTAAACATTCTGAACTACTTTCAAGTTTCTTCTTAAATGACAGATGATGACAGAATCACTAGAACCCGATTATGTGGTAATTTCACACAAGTGAATATGAATTAAACAAAACTGGATTTGAATATAAAATAACATACTGACAGTAAAATTATTTTACCTTCAATGATGCGTTTTCTCAGATATGAAACTCTCCACATGGCTTACTGCTTAAGCCAGGTACAAGCACGGAGCCAGGTTACCTGCATGTATACACCTGATGTGCATTATCTATGGCCCTGTACCTGATGAGCAGAGGGCCAGGAGCCTGCAGAATAATCCCAAGGCTGCACCCTCTCAAATTCAAAGGCCTCTGAGAAGTTGCTCTCAGTACGAACTTCAAAAGCCTTTGGGGCAGTTTTTTAAACTTTAGACTCTTTAGCTTCCCAATAAGCCTACTGGCCATTTTTATTAAAGTCACTATAGAAATACAGAACTGCTTTGTTTTAATGCAGATGTCAGTCCGGGACCCACCAGGCAGATGGACTGGCCAAATGGTGGTAAATGGGACCTGAACAAGCTTATGAATATAGATGTGGGCATAGGACCCAAAAATATATGTCTTTGGCTTTCTCCCCACCTCTTTTTCTTAGAAGCAACTGCACAGCCAATATTTAATCAAAAGTGCATCTGTGGACTACATAAGCTAAGCCTTTTTTTTTAATTTCCCAGAATAATCACAGATCTATAAACCAACCAATAACATTACTTCTCAATTGGGAAAACAAAGACAACCATATTTTGGGAACTAAATAAAATAAAGCCAGAGGTCATTATTTTGATTTTTGTCTCAGTAGTGTCTCAAACAGTATATTGACCTTGGTATATATTCTTCTGGGGGAAGAAGAGAGCATATACTTTCTTTTTGAGAGTTTATTAACAAATGGAATATTTTCAAGTTCTTCAGGTACTTCTTCAGTAGCTTGGCTACTTCATGGTGTATCACTTAATTACATATGATGAAGCCATTCTAAGTGTACAGCATGGAAAATGACTGAGTTACAATAACATAATTTGGTGTACAAGTTTTGGTGTACATAATTTGGTGTACAAATTTTGCAAGACTGCAAAATTTGGTGTACATGGTGAGCATGGCAATGTAACACAATGTAAGCTGAAGGGTAAAAAAACATTAAAAAGTGATAGGCAAGGAAAAAGTAGCTATTTCTGGGAGTTAGGATTATGGGTGATAGTCTATTCCCTGGACTCCACACCTTTTGGCAATGCTGTTACACCTCATATGTAATTGAACATAAAGCAAATGTATGTTGCCATATCTGTCAGTCACCAAGTGTCTTAGACTCACCTCTGCAGCCACAGCTCTTTGAAGACTCTCTTCATAATTCTCCTTCCCTTTCTTTATACATTCTTCTACTTTCATTTTCTCATTTGTAAATGTATTACTGCAAATATTAAGAAAAAAACTTCTTGAAAACAAAACCAAACCAGTGAGATAACCAAAGGCCTAGTTTTGAATCATGCTACAGACAGACTTACATAACATCCTCTAAAGTAACTTCTTGCCTAGTATTTGACTATTTAATACACAGATTCATATGTCCTTTTTGCGCTTCACAAAGGATCAAAGGAACATATAAAATTGAGTGGTGGAAATGCTGAGAAACCGGTTCACCCTTTTTATGAGGGTAGGTGGAGTGCAATCTGGCTATATTAATAAACTTTATAGAACATCCCTCATCCTTTCTATCAGAAATTCTATTTTGACACACATTACAAGGAAATAACCCAAATGAAAAAAGTGATCTGTACAAATTTATTCATGGCAATATGTTTATGAGAGTTAAAAAAGAGAGGCCATGAATCACGACGTGAATGGAAATGTGTATGTAAAATAATATTCAACAAGAAATGCGGAACACAACTGCTTAACTACTAGATACATTGGCTACCAGTATTTAAATACATGATTTCCATTAATAAAGATTAAAAGGACACTTTTTATAGGTTCATAATAATCTTTTTTTTGGGGGGGGTAGGTTCATAATAAAAATCTTAAATAAACTTACAATTGTAGAGCAACAAACTACCATAATAGAGTTGAGATTGTTATTTTAAGTAACACAGAAGAAAAGTTTCAAAAAACACACTTTTAGTTTCAGAATTCAAAAGAAAAGAGGAGGAGTCAACAATAATAAATTCAGGATTTTTAACTGACAATGTGAAATAAAGTAGTAGGAACATCATAAAATAAAAATACTCAAAGAATAAACGTATTTAAATGTTAATTTAAAGAATAAAATAAAAACAGAAATAAAGAACAGAAACACTTAATTATTTTTAAAAAAACAGACAAGCTACAACAATAGACTTAGGAGCCCAGCGTACTGGTGCCTCTGGTATTAAAAGTATAACAGTAAAAACAAATTTAAGCTTAATTTGCCTGATTTCAAGGGACTGATCCACAAGTAATTCATGTTCCTCCTTTCCGTCATTTTTCTGGGCATATCTATGAAAGAAAATCACCAAATTTTAATTAATTTTTAAATATTTTTAAAGACATGATCCCACACAGTGAATTCTAACTATATCCACGCAAACATTTTTTGAATTCTCTGTAAATTTCTATATTTTTATTTCATTTCTAATATCTTATAAACAGGCAAAGAATTTGGGTCATTTTCCTTTCATGCCTGGAGGGCAGAAACCTCTCCTTCACCCTCGGTCATATGTTTGAGTGTAGACCACCCTATCTCAGTTCACTTCAAGGAGCGCCCCCAGGGGGTTCGACATGACCCAGAAGAGTGCAGGTGTTGTCGATCATGATCAGTATAACCAGCGGCTCTCATGCAAAATGAAAACAGCCTTCTAATCTTTAAAACAGAACTTAAAGCCCAGTTAACATACACATCCAATCTGATAACCCTGCAAAACAAAGTGTGTAAATCTTTGATTTTAAAGCAAAACCTTCAGAAGATGGGACTCTGCCTCTTCTTTCATTCTCTCCCACACAACTTTTCGTCATCTCTACTTGCTAAAAATTCCAACGTTTCCATTAAGAACCTAAATGTTTTAAATGTCATTTTCACTTCTTTTGTAAAATATGTCCTCCTCTAAGTACTCAATATGGACAGCAATCATTTCTCATATCCTTTGTACTTCTCTAAGAGATCCAAAAGGTTTTAAGATTTTACTTGAAAATCTAAATAAAAAATTTAGATTTAAATCATTTATCTGGAAAGTATAAAAAACAATACACATAGAGAAGTCTGTAACTTATCTTTAAACAGAAAAAAGTGAAAAAAAGTGAAAAAAATCAATAAAAACTTTATTCCTCAATAGAAACAGTTAATTTTTATGCTAGTACAGAAAATTTTTTAAAATAGCCTCATTTGTTTTATCTAGTTTGATAGTAAAACTTGAACTGAGTACACAAAAATATATATTACATATAAATATTCCTGGACTTTTGAATAACTGCTAGCATGCTCAAATATTAAGAGGCATAGCACTCCCCTTTATCCGTGGAGTGATAGGTTCCAAGACCACCCAATGGATGTGTGAAACCGAACTGTACCAAACCTATATTTCTTCCTATACCTACATACCTATAATAAAGTTCAGGTTGTAAGTCAGACACAGTAAGAGATTAACAACAATAACTAATAATAAATGAGAACAGTTTTAACAATATGCTATAATGCAAGCTATGTGAATGTGGTCTTTCTCAAAACATCTTACTGCACCATACTCACCCTTCTTGTGATGACGTGAGATGATGAAATGCCTATGTGGTGAGATGAGGGGAGGTGTGTGATGCAGTGTTAGGCTACTACTGATCCCCTGATAACATGTCAGAAGGGGGGGTCATCTGAGCTTTTGGACTGCGGGTCACCGAGGGTAACTGAAACCATGGAAAGTGACAACTATGGGGGGGAGGGGGGATACTGTAAAGAGCTTTACAGACATTATCATTTCCATAAACGTGTTCTGTCAGAACTACTCTACTTTGAGCATACTCAAAATGACATGCCATAGGCAGTGTTTTATATGTCATCATTCTTTTAAGGACTACCTAAAAATTGCTCAAAGGTAATGCTAGCAAGACTCATAATAAAAGTCATCCGATCATATGGCATGGCAAATGGAAAAAGCACAAATGTCCTGAATGGTGAGTGTGGTAGTGTGGCCCCAAGTGAACCATGCCTTCCATTCTTCATGCCCCTAAGTGTAAAGCAGACCTGCCAACTTGCTTCAAACAACAGAATGTGGTGGAAGTGATGCTCTGACAGTTCTGCGCCCAGACTTTCCGAAGACATGGCAGCTTCCACTCCTGTACCCTTGAAGGCTTTGGTACCACATAAGAAGTCTGTCTATCATGCCACATGGAGAGACCATACAGATTAAGAGTCACATGGAAAGGGAACAACCCTGAAACTACATGGAGAGAAAAGGCCAGGACATCCCAGCTGAGTCTAGGCCCCAGCTAATTCTCAGCCACATGAGGATCCACTGGCAAGACCAGCATAACAGCCCAGTGGAACTCAGCCCAAGTTCTAAGATGAGGATCAACTAAAATGGCTGTTAATTTAAGCCACCAAGTTTGGGTGTTTTGTTACATGGTGGTAGGTAACAATTAAGCTGAGGAATCATATGACATATCACTTTTTAGGGAACAGAGGGGTTAGGAACGGATCACAGAGAATCTCATAACAAACGTGGCCCATCTGACAACTGCATTAGCTGTATGCATTACCAAATCCTTCACACCACAAGACCGAATTTTAGTAATTTAAAGATTCCAGATGAAAGTAATGATTAATCATCACAGAATCCTAGTGCAGGAAAGAACCTTAGATCTAGACCAAGCCCCTCACTTTACAGACAAGGAAAAAATGGGTCAGGGGTAATGTTCACAGAAAGGGGTGGTGTCCCGACCAGAAGGAAGTCAGTTCTTTGCTGATTCATAGTCCCACTTTATCTGACAACATGGTTAAGTTTAGGAAAAGTTTTAGGTAAAATAATTTCCCACTGAATGTTCTCTAAAATGTGATGAAAACAATATTTAAGTTTGTACTTCACCTGACATAGTCTGAAAAATGTTAACAAACCGCACCCCTCCACAAAAGCAATAAAAATCATTGCCTTTCAGTTGTTACTTACGTCTCACTGGCATTTAAAACCTTTCTCATTTTCTTCGTTAGTGCTTTCAGACTTTCTTGGATTTCTTTTTTCTCCTGTTGCCATTTTTTTATCTCCTTTTCCAAATCTTCAAGGAACCAATCTAATTCTGTCTTTGAGATCTAAAAACATGTTTAGAAAGTACTTAAATAGAAGATTTACTTTAAAAAAAAAAAAAAAGCCTCAAAGAGCAGAACTGTGGTGGTTAGCTTAACCAATGACTCCAGTTTAGCAGAACACACACAGCACTGGGCCTCACCTGCCCTCACCTACTCTCCCCAATCATGCTGAGGGAGGCTGTCAAATATACAGGCACAGAGGCATGACAGACTATCTGGTACTGAAGAAGGGCCTCTCAAAATCAGTGATCTCTGATTTCTGTCTTTAAAGATGAGATGCCAGGACACCTGAGTGGCTCAGTCAGTTAAGCATCTGACTCTTGGTTTCAGCTCAGGTCTGATCTCAGGGTCATGAGATAGAGCCCCACGTCAGGCCCCGTGCTCAGTGGGGAGTCCGCTTGAGTTTTTCTCTCCCTCTCCCTCTGCTCCTCCTTCCTGCTCTCTCTCTCTCTAAAATAAATAAATAGGGGCACCTGGGTGGCTCAGTGGGCTAAAGCCTCTGCCTTCGGCTCAGGTCATGGTCTCAGGGTCCTGGGATCGAGCCCCGCACTGGACTCTCTGCTCAGCAGGGAGCCTGCTTCCCCCTCTCTCTCTGCCTCTCTGCCTACTTGTGATCTCTCTCTGTCAAATAAATAAATAAAATATTTAAAAAACAAACAAACAAAGGATGAGATGCCATGTGGAGAGTGGATTCCAAGCAGTGGGAATAGCAAGGTAGAAGGATAAAAGAATATGGCATGTCTCAACAAAAGCAAGAGGCACTATGTGGCTGGGATACAAGGTGGACATATGGAAGGCAGGGCAGGGAGAACGGTACCCATGATGCTTTGGGTTCAAATTATGAAAGATCTCGTAAGCCATGCTAAGGAGGGTGGATTTTTTCCTGTAGACCATAGGGAGCCAGTGAAGACTCAAGCAGGGCAGTGAGATGATGAGATTCTGGTTTTGGAAAAATAGCTCTGAAAGACAGAGATGGATTAGGATTGGGTAAGAAGGCACATAAAAGCGTTACACCAAAATAGTGGCCTTCACATTTTCTTGACTGTGACCCAAAATAACAAATACATTTTAATAACAATCTATAGCATGTGTATGTAATATATGTATGTATGTACACAGACACAACTGAAAGAGAATCGCCTTTACTTTCTGAGATGCTTTCTGATATTTCTATTCAATTATTAAAAACAATTCCAGTCACCATCATTAAACTGATTTCATAGCTCAATACGAATTATAACCCTTAATGTTAAAAACTCTAGGTAGAAGAAGGTAAAATCTTTTTTAAAAAATATTTTATTTATTTATTTGAAAAAGAGAGAGAGCGTGTGTGCGCACGAGTGGGGGAGGAGCAGAGGGAGAGGGAGAAAAAGAATCTTAAGCAGACTCAGTGGCATGACCTCGAGATCATGACCTGAGTTGAAATCATGAGTTGGACGCTTAACTGACTGAGCCACCCAGGCACCCCGAAGGTAAAAGCTCTTAAAATCTCACTGCACTACCCCAAGTGAGAGATAATAAGGATGATGGTGGTAACAGTAGGGATGATAAAAAGAAATAAAGGAAACTTTAGAGGAAGAGGACAGATAAGAGACCATGTGTCTAAGCGGGATAGAAGACATAAAGTAGTAGTTGACAGAATTATAGATAGGTTTCTACTTTCAAAGAATAGCTAAAAATCCCATTAACAAAAAAGGAGAGCACAGAAGATGTACTAAGCTAGGAGATGAAAACAGAGATGTTAACTTAGCTTCAGATGTTTAAATAAATCTATGAATAAACAATAAAATATGTGAGAACTCCATAATTCGGAGCCTGCAGCCATTTTGATGGGACAGAACAGAAATTTACAAGTGTTTGTCAGAGACTAGAAATCAAGGGAATAAAAATACTGAATTCAAACAGCTTTCCACATAACCAGTTATAAAGGAACAACATGCTTCTAAGTCGTGTTTCTCTATACAACAGGCACTTGGATTCTAGCACAGATTAGCACATGATCAAGTCAGGTGTGTTTTGCTCCTCAAAACAGATTTTCCC
>CM052898.1:186006308-186029295 GCA_028534135.1 Potos flavus | reverse complement strand
CCCCACCCACCTCCCCTCCAGCAACCCTCAGTTTGTCCTCTATAGTTAAGAGTCTCTTATGGTTTGTCTTCCTCTCTGATTTTGTTATTTTATTTTCCTTCCCTTCTCCTATGTTCATCTGTTTTGTTTTTTAAGATCCACAAATGAGTGAGATCATATGGTATTTGTCTTTCTCTGACCGACTTATTTTGCTTAGCATAATACTCTCTAGCTCCGTCCACATCATTGCAAATGGCAAAGATTTCATTCTTTTTAATGGCTGAGGAATATTCCATTGTGTGTGTGTGTGTAGTATGTGTGTGTATATATATACATACACACACACACGTATATGTGTGTACATATGTATGTGTGTATATACGTATGTGTATACATATGTATATACACACACACACACACACACACGTGTATATATATATATATACATATACCCCATCTTCTTTATCCATTCATCTGTCAATGGACATCTGGACTCTTTCCATCGTTTGGCTATTGCGGACATTGCTACTATAAATACTGGAGTGCATGTGCCCCTTCAAATCACTACATTTGTATCCTTTGGATAAATACCTAGTAGTGCAATTGCTGGGTCATAGGGTAGCTCCATTTTTAACTTGTTTAAGAACCTGCATACTGTTTTCCAGAGTGGCTTCACCAGATTGCATTCCCACCAACAGTGTTAAGAGGGTTCCCCTTTCTCTGAATTCTTGCCAACATCTGTTGTTTCCTGAGTTGTTAATTTTAGCCATTCTGACCAGTGTGAGGAAGCATCTCATTGTGGTTTTGATTTGTACTTCCCTGATGCCGAGTGATGTTGAGCACTTTTTCATGTGTCTGTTGGCCATTTGTATATTTTCTTTAGAGGGGAGCATCCGATAAATTTTGTCAAATGAAATACTGGATAATATCCTCAACAACATACTAGCAAAAAATCAAGCAACAATCTTCACAGAATGTGCAGGCCTGATGTTCTCTGATGTAGGTGGACAGAGAATATGGTGACCCCACGTATGTGAGCAAGCACAGCCAAGAACAGCAGAGCCCCAGCTGACCAGCCAAGCCCAACTGGGATAAACTAACCTACAGACTCACACATTTGATGTTTACTGTTCTATGTCACTGAGGTTTTGTAGGTGGTCGCTACTCAGCATTATTATATGGCAGCATTAACTGATACACCTATCCTGCTCATGAAGTGCTGAGAAATGTTTTTCAACTGGTTGTGGAATTGACATTCTCTTAAGGGAAGACAAAAGCAAGGGATCTAGAGCCTGACACTCACTAACTATTCTGCCACTTAGTACTAGTAGGACTTCAAACAAGTTGCATTAGCTGATCCTGTCTCCATTTCCTTAACAGTAAAGTGGAGACAATACTAGTGTACTATACTATAGCACTAGTATACTATGATTGTTTGAGATTAAATAAAATAATTTATGCAAAAAATTTACAATTGGGTATGGCACATAAGCAGCTCCGTAAACGTTAGATTAAAAAAAGCTGAGCTTGGTGAAGATTGTGACTGAATAAGGAGAACGCCACCACTACACAGATGTGGGCTGAGAAATTTTTGGCAGGCAGGACCCAAGATTCTGTTTTAATATAAAAATAGGACAAAGTTCCAACATTCTTCTCCCTAAATTATTCTAGGCCAAAATTATTTTGACTGTGTTTTTAGAGCCAACATCAACTTAAATACCCATCTTAGCTGTAAGAAAATCTCATTAAAGCACCTTGAGAACACATGTCCTAGGGGAGATGTGGAGTGATTGCTTAATGGGTACAGGGTTTCTTTTTGGTGCTATGAAATGGTTCTGGAACAAGACAGTGGTAATGGTCATACAATGTTGTAAGTCTACTGAAAACCACTGAATTACAGACTTTTTAATGGTTAAAATGGTGAATTTTATCTTAATAAACTAAAAAGAACATATGCCCTTGAGCCACTACTGCAATCACTTACAACCTGCCAGTTATAAGTTAAAGGTACATTAAAAACAACAGGAGACTCTGGCTTTAGACAGGTATTCTCCTCTGACAGAATAGATAATGCCTCAGTATCTATTAAGGCCTTTCCTAGCTCATAATAATGAAACCCCATTAGCTATTTAAAATAGTTAGCTCAGATTTTTATTGATCCTTTTTATGTGCTAAGCACTCTTTAACTGCTTTGTAAACAGTTTTTCTCAGTAGGGGCATGAGTGGATTTTAAGTGGGACAATTCTTCCTTCTACTATACTAGTATCTCTGGACAACCCCACCCTTGTCCAACCACCCCTGTGAGCCTCACAAACCTATGAAGTAGAGACTGTATTACTAATGAGGAAACAGGATCAAAGAGATTGAGTAAACTAAGATCACAAAGGTATTAGATGGTAGTGCTGGAGTTCAACCTAGGCAGCCTGACTGAGGCCTGGGCTTGCCTATCTCTTCTTTACAGTATGAAGGTATGTTGCATCTAATACATTCATTATGAAGTATCAAGCAATTTTCAAGTAAAAGTATTATCTGATAACCTCAGTGACTAGAGAATCAAAGGCCAGGGAAAAAACAATAGCCAAAATTTCTTTTTATGTTTATAAAAGATTCCTCCACAAGCTAATTATGAACATAATCATGATTAATAAAGAAATGGTCACAGCTACATCTCATCTGCTCCTATGTGGACAACCACCTAAAAACTCAGATGAGCAACTTATACTGATATCATAATTTATATGGGAAGTCTAACAACCTAACAGGCCTGAAATTTGGGGACCAAATAATGGCTCTTTTAAAAAACAGACTGACTACATACTTAAGAACAACCACCCGAAAGCAGACCCAGAACCTCAGTGAAGATAAAGAAAAGTGCATCAGAAGCCCAGTCCCAGTCAGAGCTGTGACCCCTTAGCAGCCCTCCTTCCTGGGCATCTGATTAACTGTGAATTTCTTGGTCAAGTATAGAAAGTGTACAAAGATGCCTTGATAAATTGCACAAATACAGGACCCAGTCAGACCATCAGTTTATAAAGCTGGACAAGCCTCTGCCAGAGGGAAGGAAACCTCACTCATCAGTTGCCCACCTTCAGTGGCAGTCTGAAAATCTGCTCTTCTCACTTAATACGGCAGCCACAGGCATTTTTTTTTTTTTTTTTGGCCACAGGCATTCTTATATAGACTTAGTAAAACTGAATTTTACTGAGGCAATAGAAAGTTTATAAAAATATTTTGTTAAGCCCTCCAGGTAGCTTATCAGTGTTCTATAGTCACCGTGCAGAGTTTTGTTTTTGCTCATTTTCTCCTCTCCCAATTAGGAAGATCTCACTCAACCAGGCAACTGACCAGAAAGTCTGGTTCCTTCTAGTTCCTCCCATCCTTCAAATCTCCCCTGTCCCATCCCAAGTGAAAACAAGTTATAACAGGAATGTTATAACTATTATAATAGGAATGTTATAACAGTTACCTTTACAAACTGACCCTTTTCTGTACTTGAATCTCAATAAATGAATTTTCTTATTAAGGTCCCACCTAAGCAAATTTTCTTCTATTTAATATGGTACCCCAGCTACTGATCAGACTTCTGGAACAAATTCTTCCTTTTTTTTTTTTTCTTTTCTTTTTTTTTTTTTTAACTTAAGTGTAGTTGACATACAATTTTGTATTAGTTTGGTGTACAAGACAATGAATCGACAATTCTTTATGTTAGACAATGCTTACCACGGTAAGTGTAAATCTTTCCTTTCTTAAATTAACTAATATCCCTTTGTTCCATCTGTACAAAAGACCTCAGTTTTAAAAAAGAAACACACTATGATTCCCTTATATCTATAATGCCATTTCCCTACCAATTTAATCTGGCCTTGCCACTAATTAGTATTACTCCAATAGCCAACTACACGTAACTGTAATCCATCTTAGCTAATGGAACTCAAGATCAATAGACTCAAACAAGATGGTCTAAGTGATTTCACAGATCTAATATGCCTAAGCTTCATGTGTTATTCTTATACTTCCTGAAGAGTAAGGTGAAGACAGTAGTAGGAATAATAGTAACAGTGGCAGGCAATACTTAGAGCCCCTATTATGCACCAGGCAGTTATAAGAACTTCACAAGTATTAATCTAACCCCAAGAAATGGGAGCTATTATCACCCAAATTTTCCAAGTAAGAAACTAAAGCACAAAGTAGATAACTTGCCCCGGATGAGACTAGTATGAAACCCAGCTTACATCTGAACCTAGTCGGTCTGACCCCAAGACTTACACGATGAACCACTAATGCTATACTGCCTCTCAGTATAAGCAAGGATTAACTCAAAACTTAGTCACCTGAAAACAGGTTTAGTTACTGAAACAAACTGAACTATAAATAAATGAAAACCCAGATTTATAGCCCTTTTCTTAAATGGCAACATGTAGAGGTTCTGAAACACTGCAAAAACACTGCCACTTTAATATGTCATAGAGAAATTTAAATAGGCATTATTAAGAAAAAATCCTCTGTTCAGCCAACAATGCTCCTGATCATGCCACATGCTACACCAGAGAAGTTTCAGACAGGATTACCTTGTTTTCTTCTAAGGTCCTTTTCAACTTTTCTTCCAGATCCCTGGTCTCTTCTGAGCCCTTGAGTTTTCTCTGCTCATAATTTTCACATGCCTCCTTAAGCTGCTCTTGTAAAACCTGGTACTCCTTTTCAATCTGTAAAATATCTCCCTAAAGGTAAATTACAAAATTATCTATTAAAAAATAGTTTAAAATGCCTATTTCTGATCTTGTTCTGAACAGTCTCTTAAAATAGAGGAGAATAAAAGGCAGATGAAAATTTACAAGGGAAAGGTCATGATATTCATTTTAACTCACCTGTTGTGCCTCAAAAGGATCATATGGCTCAGTATTGACTTCTTGATGTGTTATATTCCAAGACACCTTTGGGGCAAAACAAACAATTTTATTTCAATTGCTCTAGTAAAATAAATCCATCGTGTAATGACATTTTAAGGCATGCCCACAATTTTTTCAAGGGTTTTTTTTTTTTGACAATTTTAATAATGTTGTACACTTTCTATAAATACTTGTAATAGGAAAGAGCTATCATGTAGAATTAGTAAAAACAAAAATGACTTTGGTTCATTACTCTTAACAAGTTTTTTTTTTAAAGACTTTATTTATTTGAAAGAGAGAGACATTGAGAGAGAGTGGGAGAGAGTGAGTAGAAACAAGAAAGCATGAGCAGGGGGAGGAGCACAGGGAGAAGCTGGCTCCCTGCCGAGCAGGGAGCCCCATTCGCCGACATCGGGCTCCATCCCAGGACCCTGGGATCATGACCTGAGCCGAAGGCAGATGCTTAACCGACTGAGCCATCCAGGCAACGCTTAACATGCTCTTTCAAAGCTTTCTTAGAAAACAGAAAATGTAACGAGGAGGGGAATAATCCAACAAGAGGTTAATGAATTCATACCCTATAGAGCGAACTACAGGAGAAGGTCAATTTAGTCTATGCTTGTCAGGAACTTTTATTTGCATCTCTCATTTCTCTCCACCTGTGTTTTGTTTTAACTTCCTCCTTCTCCTCTCCTATCTTGGTAAGAGAAACTGGTCACACATATAGCCCAGACTCAGCTTTTTTGGGCTGCCTGTGCAAAAAGCACATTTCCTTTCATTCTCCACGCAGTAAGTCTAGGGGGGCAAGCACCTCAGTATGGAAGGCTTTCTGGGTCCAGCACTACTTAACTGGATGGGTGAGCTGATGCTTCAGTGTTGGGTTTCAATGTTAGGACATGTAAGTGCTACGGAAACAAACAACATCATCCTTATGGGGCCATTATTAATTATTAAAGTGATGTTTTGGCTCCATCTGCTGATTCTTATCTTATTTCTCAACTGGTATAAAACTTGGTTAGGGAAGAAGTGTATTATTTACTAGACTCAAAAATTCTTTCTGCATGACCCATCATGCCCTAAAAGGGTTCATATTTTTAAAACATTTCCAGGCAAAAGATTTCATAACCATTATAAAGTCAATTGTTTAAAAGAATTTTAGTAAATATAATGGCAATGAAAGATGAGAAGGAAAATTTAACTTCAGTATTAAGATCACTTTTTTCTAGTTAAGTCTTACCTGTATGGCAACCACTTGTGTATGTGGAATATGTGTTACTTCATCAGTATTTTCTGGATTTACTTCCCACTTGTTGGCAGAATTTCCACAGTGACCATCACATCCGTTAGACTCATTGAAGGCTGTATCAGCACCATCTGTGCTGCACTGTGTCTTTACTGACACTTCCAAAGAGTCCTGAGGGATCTGTGTTTTAGGGGCAATCTGGTTACTGGAGGCATTCTCAGCATTCAGATGATGACCCTCAAAATACACAGCAGCACTTTCATCTGGTCTGTCACTGGCTATAAAAGATGGCACCACTGGCACTGATCTTTGCAGCTGATACTCAGAAGAAACGCTGGCCAGAGGTGTGTAGATGTTAGTGTACTGGGGCAAACTCGGTAACACATTTATATATGTTGGTGGTGTCTGGGTAATGTCAAACCCCTGAAAGGGGAGGTATGTACAGTATCCTGTGACCAAATGGGGTTGAGTCCAGTAGGTTGGTTTCACATCCTCAGAAGCTGGTTTGGGAGAATTAGAGGATACTCGCTTGTGACCTGCATCCTCAGATACTGGTTTGGGAGGATCAGAAGAGACCTCTTTGGGTTTCTCATCCTCAGAAACTGATCTAGAAGAATTATCAGACACTGGTTTCGGCTTCACAGCCTCACAGGTTGGTTTGGGAGAATTCGCAGCTATAGGTTCGGGCTTCGCATCCTCAGGGGCTGCTGCTGAAGATAAATCAGACACGGGTTTGGATTTCATATCTGGTTTAAATTCCCTAGCGGATGGATTCAGTGGTAGTTTAACTCGTAAATACTCCCCTGTTTTTGAAATTTCTTCCACTTTTGTCTTAATGTTTTTCTTCTTTCTCTTTTTCTTGAGCCGCAATGCAACTTTCTTCAATGCAATACAGTTGTCAATCACAACAAAACGAGGACATCCCAGGAGAAAAGACTTCAAACCTCCGGCTTTTTCTAGTATCTGTCGAGTCTCTTCTGGGAAGAATTCATATTCTTCAGAGAACATCTTATTACTCATGTCCAACGGACCATGCTCCTCCAACAACTGAGAGAAATAACTTGGAAAAAAAATTATGTTTACATGTTATAAGGAAATACTTATACGTGTTCATTTGAAAAAAGTATTTTTCTCAAAATTCTCCCAAAGCAAAATATTATTTCAGTTCCAACTAATCTCAACAGCTCCCCAACAAACATATTACATTCACATTAAATCTGACAAAAGCTAACTGCAATCAATGACACTCTAAAAGCAAAATTTTGTTTACCCATTGGAAAATAATCCTTAAAAATTTTTTTGAAAAACAAAAAGAGATTACTTCATAAATTTCAATTACATAATTACACAATCTATTTTAAAAGTAATGAAACGAAAATTTATTATACAAGAATGTCAAATGAAAAGACATCAAATTTCACTAAAATCTTATGGAATTTGCATGTAGCAATCTTAACAGTTTTCTGTTTAAGAATAGACAATAATTTAGAGGTACGGAAATTAATTCCGTCTGGTCAATAAACCAATACAGTACAGGATTAGATGCACATTAATGGGGCGATCCCTTAATCTACCTCCCGTTCTGGATTAGGGCTCCCTTCAGTTCTGGGGCTATTTTTTTCCCCATTCTGGTGTCAGTCTCAAAGAGTCTTACTCTTCCATTTGAATTTGGTCTTCAGTCTGTAACACTGGCATTAACTAGCAAGAAAGACACATAACACACACCAATCTCTGTAAAAAGATTTGCTTTTTCAAGAGCAAAAATCTCCAAAGGGACTTTCTTAGTAAATTGACACTAACCAGGAAGGCAACTTATTTATTGGGAAGGTAAAAGTACTTCTTTGAAGCAAAAGAAACCACTTTATGTACAGATGCTGCTAGAGATAAAGGCATAAGGACTATTTTTGCAAATGATTAACATCTATTCAAAGTAACTGATACTCTGAAGGTTGAAGACCAAATGCCACTAGTTTTCGTCAGCAATGCTGCTCTAGATACTTAGTGTTTTTTGATGACGACTTTCCCCTTAGGATAATCTCTACAATTGAAACTACTCAATATACATATTGTTTTGCAAGGTAACAGGTTATATTTGTTTTCACTTTAAGATTCTCATCAAACTTTTTTTTTTTTTAATTTTATTTTAAAAAGAGAGCGAGAGTGCACGTGTGCACAAGAGTGTATGTGAGGGGAGGGCAGAGGGAGAGGGAGAGAAACCTTCAAGCAGACTCCTCGCCGACATGGCGCTCCATCTCAGAACTCTGAGATCACAGCCTGAGCTGAAATCAAGAGTCAGCTGCTTAACCAACTGAGCCACCCAGGTGCCCCTCAAACTTCATTTTTAATGAGAAATCTCTAAAAGCAGAAGAGTTTGAAGGAGAATGAGGTAAAAAGAAATCAGTGTAGTCTCAGAAACAGTACCTCTTGTTGAGGATTTTGGCTGACTCGTATAAATAACTTCGGCTCTACCATCTCTCTGAAGAGAGATACCTTTCAATTAGGTGTTTAGCTGCCATTAAGCAACAGTAGAATAATTCATGAATGGTGTATGTGTATTTACTTTCTGCTCTCCATGATGAATACTAAAGAGAATCACTGAAAAAGAAAGCTTTCTCACCTGAATTAAAACACTTAAATCCAGAATGGCGTAACTAAAAAACAGAGACTACATGCAAGGAAACCACTCTAAGTAATTCAGCAACGAGCTTTTCAATAGCTAGCAATGTAAATGCTAGTGCAGATCTGCTGAATATTATCAAGCAACTAGTAAAAGTCATGTTCCTGAATAGTCAAGGATGTGAAAAAATGCTCACTATGCATTCTGAGTGAAAAAGGTTATGACAAAGCTGAATATATAGTAAAATCACAGTTGATAAATTTTAAAACCTATGTTTTACACATCTACATTTTAAAAGCCCGAAAGGAGATATATCAAAAATTAACTGTGATTGTATCTGGGTGATAGAATTATTCATAATTTTTATTTTTCCTTTATTTAAAAAAATTCCATAGTAATTTATATTATTACTTTTACAATCAGAAAAAAATTTTTTCAAACAAATAGAGCCTCCGCACATTTTTTCTACTGGCTAAGTAGCAATGAATTTTTCAAACACTGGAGCAGAAAAAAATTTAACACGGGTCCCTAGCCCAAAGGAAAACAGTATTATAACCATATTGTGAATAAAATTTTTATAGTAACTATTATTTGAAATGCAACACAAAATGAACTTTAACTCTATTTATACATCTTTCTAGCCTTGAAAAATCATCTCTGTAAGACAAACTGTAGGTCCAAAATAGCATAAATATGATTTCTTAATAATCCAGTGTTTTACTAGAATTCACCCATCAATGTGCACTTAACAGTGGTATTGGTGTGGCTGGTTTAGCAGATGTGAAAGAAGCCGAAGCTCTAAAAAAAGATGCTAGATAACAACTGAAATGATGAGGCTGACTCAGCTTCTGCCAAGTTACACAAGATTCCTCTCCTCTCTCATCTTTGCCTGCTCTTGCTCAAAGTCTCAGACTCTGCACTTCAGGATCAGAGGCAAAAACGAGGTACCCTGCATATGACAGGAATTTTTTTTAAAAAGCTAATTATACCAGATACGTGTGTGTGTGTGTGTGTGTGTGTGTGTATTTCTTATGTATATATATGTACATGTATTTTCATAATTGGATGATGACCATTAGTGTCTGAAATGGTCATGGTTGGTCATCCTATAGTGCCATTACATGTCACTGCTGGCACAGCGGCAATGGATAAGGATGGAGAAAACATTTCAGAAAGCATCCCCATCCTAGTATTTTAGGTATGGTCCTCTGAAAAATCACTGTTTTGTACAAGCTCATGATTCTTATTTCGGAGTAATTTTATTTGCAGTACACTAAGATTCGATCTATAATCAATTTAGCTCTCCTGCTACTTGCAAAGCTGCATGAAAGGACTGTACCTTCTACTTTTTCTGCAATCTTCCACAGTGCTTAACTCAAAGTGGTTAATAAATGCTGGCCAACTAATTAATATCACCAATGAGGTGTTAGGAAAAGCTAAATGCAGAACAGTATCCATTGAAATTTAATTTGCTTCAAACTATCTAAAATCATAAAATATTAGAACTAGAAGGGCATTAGGTCACTTAAACACCAATCTTTGGGGGCGCCTGGGTGGCTCAGTGGGTTAAAGCCTCTGCCTTTGGCTCAGGTCATGATCTCAGGGTCCTGGGATCAAGCCCTGCATCGGGCTCTCTGCTCAGCAGGAAGTCTGCTTCCCCCCTCTCTCTGCCTGCCTCTCTGCCTACTTGCGATCTCACTCTCTCTCTGTCAAGTAAATAAAAAAAATCTTAAAAACAAACAAACAAACAAAAAAACACACCAATCTTTCTAATCCCCTACTTCATGGTGAAATACTTAAGATAAAGTTAATAGCAGTTATCCCAATAGCCTTGATTCCTTGTCTAATAATTTTTCTATTCTACACTCTTGTCATAAAGAAAATTGTAGTAGTTTCATTTTTCTTTCTTTTATCCACTGGCCACTAAAAGAAGTATTTTTTTTTCTTTAAGTTTTGTTTATTCATTTAAGTAATCTCTACACCCAGTATGGAGCTTGAACTCACAACCCCGAGATTAAGAGTCATATGCTCCTCTGATTGAGCCAGCCAGGAGTCCCTAAAAGAAATCATTCTTAAGCCCATCATCACATGCCTACTTTTGTAAATTCAAAGAAACAACTGTTTTGAGGTGTAACTTTCTGCAACTTCATGACTTTAAGTTTTGTTTTTTTTTTTAAGATTTTATTTATTTATTTGACAGAGAGAGAGATCACAAGTAGGCAGAGAGGCAGGCAGAGAGAGAGGTGGAGGCAGGCTCCCCGCTGAGCAGAGAGCCCAATGCGGGGCTCCATCCCAGGACCCTGAGATCATGACCTGAGCCGAAGGCAGAGGTTTTAACCCGGTGAGCCACCCAAGCGCCCCTATGACTTTAAGTTCTATCTCAAGATACAAATCAGCCTATGTTTTTTCCTTAGGAAGTTGTTTAATTCCTTCTACTTATAATAGTAATAAATTCCTTAAGAAGCAAGGTTCTCACAGTTTAGCTTCAGTTTTGGATGCCTGAAGCAAAGCCTACCATATTTTAAGAAATACTAGTGTAGTTTTAGAGCTGTTTTTCCATATGGTCATCCAGGAGAGTTCTCTGGAAATATGATTTGTTCAGCATTTCAACTCTAAAGAAAAATCATGAAGAGGGACCTATGAGCATAACTAGACTGAATAGGAATAATGCAGCTGGCGAAAATAGAAGGAATGACTAAATTATGGATAAGTCACAGGTTTTCTGAGAGAATAGTTAGCTTTTAAATTAGTTTATTGCAGGTTTTAAACCTCAATTTCTTTCTTTTTTTTTTTTTTTAAAGATTTTATTTATTTATTTGAGACAGAGAGCCCGAGCAGGTGGAGGGGCAGAGCTGGAGAGCGAGAAGCAGGCTCCCCGCTAAGCAAGGAGCCCGATGTGGGGCTTGATGTTGGAGCTGATCCCAGGACCCTGAGATCATGACTTGAGCCAAAGGCAGATGCTTAACCAACTAAGCCAGCCAGGCGCCCCTCAGTTTCTCTTCTTAAGGAAGGTAATAATACCTTAATAATACCAAGCTCAAAACAGTTAACTGCTTCCAAGATTTTCCTGAACTCTTTACTCCATTATTTTATCCACCCCACTCAGATGTATTAACTTGTCACTGGACTTATGAGATGCTAAACATCCACATCCATCAACAAAGGAACAGGAAGATCAAATAATCATTCTACTCCTTGTCAAATGTGTAACTCCACCCTTATCCAAGAGAGATATGTTCCAAAACCACCAGGGATGTCTGAAAGCACAGATAGTACCAAACCCTATATATACTGTTTTGTTCCTACACATAAATACCTATGATAAAGTTTAAGTTATAAATCAGATGCAATAAAAAATTAATAAAACTAATAATAAAATAGAACAGTTACAATAATATACTGTAATGAAAGTTATGTGAATGTGGTCTATCAAAATATCTTTACTTAACTGTACTTACCCTTCTTGTGATGATGGGAGACGATAAAATGCCTGTCTACATGATGAGATGAAGTGAGGTGAGTGATGTAGGCACTGTGATGTAATTTTAGGCTATGAATGACCTTCCGACAATATGTCAGAAGGACGACCATCGGCTCCTAGACCACGACTGACAGCAGGTAAGTGAAACCCTGGAAAGCGAAACTAAGGATAACGGAGGAGTACTGTATGCCTTGGAATTCATGATAAAAGATTATGGCTGGGGGGCACCGGGGTGGCTCAATCCGTTAGGTGTCCAACTCTTGGTTTCGACTCAGGTCATGATCTCACGGGTCATGAGAGCAAGGCCAGTGTCCAGTTCCATGCTCAGCTTGAAGATTCTCTCCCTTTGCCCTTCCCCCTACCCATGCACATGTGTGTTTATGTCTCTTTCTCTCTCTCTCAAGTAAATATATCTTAAAAAAAAAAAAAAGATTATGGCTGGAAACTCTTTAGATCCTATCAGCATATACCAGGTCAGTCTTAGAGAAAATATCTATATTAAGCAGCTTAAACTGACAAAACCAATAATAATTATTAGGATTCTAAATTTAATAGTTAAAAACACTCAGTTAACTCTGTATAATACCTGACAAAAGCTATAAAAACACTTTTCTTCCCTAGGTTTGTGAGCCAATAAATGATTCCTTTAATAAGCACAATGGACACAAATTAAACAACCTGAGATCTTTAGCTGGCAGCTCCAGTATAAAATAATTTTTGTAGGAATGTTAAACTACTTACTCATACAGAGTTGAACATTTTTGTTTTGGGTTAATGTCCCACAGCTTCTTATTACGGACAACATATTCACTACTGTGCTGCTCATAGATAGCTTCAAATTCTTCTACATCTTGCCGAAGGTGGTCAGGTACCACAAATGGGCCTGCGGAATTTGAATTGTGTCTGCTGATAAAAAAAACAATTTTGTGAATCATAAACTTGTTAGGTGACCCAGATAATATTTAAATTTTATATAATTTAAAATTTATAATGTAAAATTTATAATTTAAATTTTACAATGCAAAGAAACACTACCAGAGAATTAAATGTAGTAAAGTTACCCTTCCACAATTATTTATATATATATACACACACACACACACACACACACATATATATGCCTGACCACTGAGTAAGCACTTTTAATTAAGTACCGACCCTTGCTCCCAAGAGCAAATTTTTTGAAACTCCTGTTTTTAAAAGTATCAAGTTACATTAATTGTGACTTGTTAAAGAGAAAAATGAAATATTTTATTATAACTGCTATTAAGTTAAAATGAGATTGAGACACTTAATAAAAAGATTTTTTTTCTAAAATATAAGATTCTAGCATTCTAAAAAGATGTGGTAGTTTGTGAGTTCTAAAACCTGATTGCTGGGTTTAATTCCTTGGCTCTGTTATTTACAAGCTTCAGGTTCTTGGGCACATCATTCAGCTATACCATTCAACTATACTGTGCGTGAGGGGTCTACTTATCTGTAAAATGGACATAATGGCAGTACTTACCTCTCGGGGTGGAAGAGTGGATTCAATAAGTTTATATATGTAAAGCCAATAGAATAGTACTTGGTATATAAGTGTTATCTAAGTATAGGCTATTACTATTTTAACTTAAAATAATCCTTCCATTTAAAGAATCCATGAAAATGACTGTGGGAAAGCAGCTGTTATGACAACTCCTTTAAGAAATGTGAAAAAAGGGGCACCTGGGTGGCTCAGTGGGTTAAAGCCTCTGCCTTTGGCTCAGGTCATGATCTCAGAGTCCTGGGATCAAGCCCCATATAGGGCTCTCTGCTCAGCAGGGAGCCTGCTTCCCCCCCCGCCCCCGCCTGCCTCTGCCACTTGTGATCTCTCTCTCTCTGTCAAATGAATAAATAAAATCTCTAAAAAAAAAAAAAAAGAAAAAAAGAAATGTGAAAAAAAAAATTGCGGGTTTCAAGTCCCTAAAGGAATGACATAAAAAGGTCACTGCTATTCACTACTTTTATTTCTTCTTATGTCTGTTCATTTCCTGAAAACTCAGTTTCAACAACCAGACACAACTGAAAACTGCTCACATCTAAGGTTAAACCACAACATCATATACAGCTTCCAAAACATCTTCCTATCTCCTACTATAGCAAATATATGCTAGTGATTATCGATAGGACATTTTTTTCACTGAACATTTTAAGGACTATTTTCTAGAATTTTCCCACAGTATCCTGCACACAGTAAGTTCCCAAACTGATCTAATGAATGTCATTAGCCCAGTGGTTTTAATGTAGTTTGTATGAATTCTTAATGCAGACAAGCCATGCTATAAATTCAAGCAAGATGGATCACACCAGGTTGTCATAACAGATGACCATCTTTAGGACAGTGAAGTTAGGGAAATAAAACACAAGTTTAATTTACGTTAAATTAATACCACTTGCTAAGTTAATACGCTTGAGTTAAAATGAAGCAAAAATTTTTAGTTGTACTTACTTATGGTCTTCACCTGAAGTGACAGTCTCATTATTTGTTGTTACTGAAGCTGTTCCAGACCCCACTAACATAGGCTGGTTTAAAAGACAGAAAAATGAAAATGATTTTCTACCTTAGAATTCCATGAAAAATATTAGCATTAAAACTGATGAATGTTTAATATGCATGCAAACTGCCAATATATGACTTATCTAAATTTTTCTTGTATACAGGAACACATAGTAATAAAAGTTTCAACAGCCATAAATATGCCCAATTAACATTTAGGTAGCTTTCAATGCTCCAAAAAAATTTTAAAAGTCAAAGATAAAAAGACAAGTTTTGGTGGAACTTACAAACAGCTGTTCTCATCCTCCCCTAATACTTGTTCCCTGTCTCAACTCCTGCCCTCCTGAGCCCCCACATATATGACAGCCAAGAAGAACCCACCGTAAGATAAACAGCATCCTATTTATCTCATGGGCTTGGCACAAATTTTAGATTAAATCTTAAAAAAAAGTCTTTCTCTACAAAATGCTTCAAAATATCCCCCTCAAATTGGTTAATTCTAATTTATACATTCAACTATTTTGTACAAGAATTGATACAGCAAATACTCTATACCTTTGAATCTTTTGGCTTCTTTTTCTTGCCTTTATTTTTTATCTTGGCAGAATTAAACTGGAAAAATGGGGGAAAAAAAACAATGAAAACTCAAATAACAGAATTACGAAGCTCACAATAAAGATATCATAGGTTTTTAGCCACAAGTTGAATATATGTAAAATTACAAAAATACTGAACAAAAATAGTATTTAGTATGTTAGTGCTAGTGTTATGATTTATAACAGGAAAGAGAAAGCTCAGTGAGGACTATGTTATAAGTAAAATTGCTCCAACATTTTAAACTCATTTGTAAGAAGGTTTATGTTATTTTAAGCAATTAATCAGTCTTTTAGAGTAATTCCAGTTATATATGCTACTAGCATTTTAATGACATTCCTTTTACTAAGCTAAACTGGACACTCTACACCTGGCTAACTTCTGGGGCACAGTGGACTTAGAAGACATTTAACTTCCCGTGGTGTGTTAGCTGTGTTTCCATACTTACCTGGGCAGTATTTCACAACAGATTAAGACAAAATTTCAAGTACAGATGACCTGATCCTAAAAATCAGTAAATAAGCATCTTTCTGTCTGAAAACTGCCACAACCTGCTAAGAAAAACTGTGGGATGATTTTAACTTAAACTCAGTTTGGAGCCATTCAAAACAAAGTCTCTTTATTTTCCTTACAGAGCAAAACATTAAAATTTTAATCATTATAGATTAACTTCTCATTTTTATTCCAGGAGAGGACTCAACAACTCCTTCCCTATTTCTGAAACTAACATATTAGCTGCAAAACTTTATGGACACTATCTAATTTAAGCCTCTAAGTTTGCGGTCACTCTAAGAGGAAAATTGGTATTAACTTTCTAATAAATTAGCATACATCAGCCAGAAACCCTCCAGATTTGGTTCTCGAATGCCACTGTGAGGTAAATAAACACTGGCCTGGGTACTCCTCTCTTCCTTTGGCCAACACAAATTAGCACACTACAATTAAAGTGATCAAGTAACTTACCGGCACATCACCACTGTCTTGTTTCCTTAATACAGTGCAGCGGCTATCTGTAGGAAAATACCGATGATTTGTGAGAAAATGAAAGTTCTGCACTGCCAAACAACACATTAGGCCTTAAAGAGAACCACCCCAGATACTATTATCATCAACCATGTTCTACTCCTTATTTGGCTTTGACACAAATTTAGTTTAGAAACCAAGAGCAAAATGGCCAATTACCAACCACAAAGAACCACAAATGTGAATCCAATTCAGCACGATTTGAGTGCTTTCTAGGGATCAAACTCTATGCTAGGTGCCGGGAATACAGAAATGCAGAAAATAGTCCCTGCCACAGATAAGCTTGTGTTCTAAGCTTGTATTGTGCAAAATACACTAACAGGCAAATACTTGTAACCCAGTGTGCTAAGTGCCTCAATAAATATAATGGAAACAAAACTGATGGAATACTAACGTTTTCAAGGATAAAGGCCTAAGGAGAGGTCAGGGAGGGCCTGGTAGGGGAAGGCAGTATTAAAGTGAGACTTGAAGTAAACAAGCAAATGAGTAGGACATGGTTGGAGGAAATGCCTGAGCAAAGACACAGGCAGGAAAGGACAAGGAAGGTTTGGAAACCTTCAAGAAATGAGATATATATACAAAGGGCAGATGGGGAGAGTAATGATAAACCCAGACAGATGATGTGTAGGCAAAACGAAGCAAGTGTTTAACAAGATCGTTACACGACCAGATGTTCTAGAAGAGTCACTAGTGGCAATGTAAAAAGATCTGGAGTGGGAAGGTCTAGAGGCAGAGAGACCAGTTTGGAGGCTACCGCGACAGTCTAATCATGGAAAGATTACTAAGGCTGTGATATAAGGAAGTGGAGAGGGACAGGAAAGGACAGATCGAAGATAAAGCTTACTGGAACTGGTGACAAACTAGACATGGGGTAATAGGAAAAAGGAAGAACTGAGACTAATTTCAGGGTTTCCTGCTTAGATACAAGATATATGACAATGTTACTGAGAATAATTTAGGAAAAATAGATCTGTAGGGATATATTAAATGGGTTCAGCCACACTGCTCTTAGGGGGCCTTTTCGGTGTCTACAAAGAAATACCAACAGGAAAATAGTATGCAGAATTCAGGAGAGGCTCCAAATAATCATAGCATTGGTGACATTACTGAATACTTTCATTTACAAGACCAGTGGATTCTGAAAAGTTAACAAATATAATCATCCCTTTAAAAGAAAAGAGATAAAACTGAAACTATCTGGGATAAAAGAGAGAAGCAGAGCTATTGGAGGGGAAAATCTGTTGGGATGGCTGGTCATTTGGCTGGTGGCTTCTGACTCTATCACTAAAAGCAGAGGAATAGTCGTAGCCAGAGGGACTACATCGTTAGGGTCCAAAAAAAAAGGCACACTAAGAGGGTGTCCTTTTTAGTTATTTCGTTGTGTGATCCAAGCATCAGGTTTTATAAGCTCAGTTGCCAGATAGCATTTTACTACCAGTAGCAGCAAACTGATGGCAATAAATTCAGGCTACTAAGTAGTATGTCGCCTCTAGTCACAAAGCCATCTATATTTGAATGTGCTCCTTCCTAAGAGCCACAACAAAAGCAAGCTTTTTAGTTCCTTTTACTTTTGAACTTTATAATGTGTGATACTTTTGTATAAGCCAGACCTTTTAATGTACCCTTTAAAAATAAACATGAAATTTAAAAGTCTAACTCCTGACAGTCCGTAAAGCAGACGCTGAGGAATGCTGAGGGAAGGGTGGGGGGGCGGGTATAAGACACACATGTAGTACCAAAGATAAGAAGTTAAAATTAATTTAGAACCTAAGAATATTAGAATTTTGAAGCAAAATGGGACCACACAGACCACTGGCTCCAAATCCTATCACTTCAATGATAAACTAGATCCAAGAGAAGCTAAGGAATTAACTACTAGTCATCCTATTGTGCTCAACTGGACTCCATGCTGCTACCCAAACAGGTGACTCAACTCCCCTCAACCCCATGTCTCTTAAGTCCGATGTCCAGCTGACTAACTACCTCCATGTTCACAGCTCAGACTCGAGCCCTGCACCAAGGCTGCATTTTCCCAAGGAAGAACACAAGTGCTTGATCCTCCATTTGAACCACCAGCACTTATTTCCAGTCCTCTCTTACTGAGTTTATTTGTATATTCATCTTATTCCCTTTTCTACAATATAAGGTCCTTGAGGGCAGGGACTAGCATAAGCATTTCTGAGTTCCTGGCTAACGCCCAGCTTGGGCAGGGGCCTTAAAGCAGTAGTAAAAACAAGGTTTTTAGTGAACTGAATTAGGGAAGAAGCTGGGACACAGCCTATTTTTCCTGACTCCCCATTGTAAGTTTTTCCCACTACAACAGCTATACTATTTCTAGATTCTGCAAACATCACCTCCTCTGCAGGGCGTTGTTTTCTTGAAGGTTACAGTTTAAACCATTTACTGATAAATTCTGTCCATTTAATATGCAACCTTTGCCATGATACTGTCAATGTATCTCAGATGAGAAGAGCACGGTGTGTAATCAGTGTTACACACCCATCTGAGCACCCCTACAACACAGCTCAACAGAATAAAAACATTTTGTGACATAAAAAAAAAAAAAATCACTATTCTTCATCACTTACTTGCCCAAATAAGCAGGCAGTACCATAATAATTCTGGTTAATAATACCATAATAATAATCATCTTTGTCAAGTATTAAATAAGCTAGTCCTTCACAGATTTGTTTTCCCCATCAGACCAGATATAATATACACTGAAACTCAGCCCACATACCCATTATGTCGAAGAACTCGTCTAGAGCATTATGCAGCGCTGGGAACTTGTCTCTGTGCTCTTCTAGCAGCCATATTAAACACCGCGCTTCCTTCAGTGATGTTGGCTCACAGAAGTAATCAAGTTGCTTTCCTTCTATAGAGGCTAGTTTATGACCATATTTCTCATTCCAGAGAAAAGTCATGATGCTAAAATCAAGCTCCTTAAGAGACGCTCCGTAACGAGAAAAAAAAGGTCCTGTGGCATCTAAACCTGTAATAAAAACAAAACCCAAATCAGAAAAAGGAAAAATCATTTACCATAAAATCACATTCGATCTTACATCTCTGAAAGCAGTTCAGTTATAGTTTGCCGACATTTTCAGTGAAAACACATGCCTGAATACAAACTTGTTCAAGCTATTTTGCATTTTAGGTATACCACTTAACACTGATATGCTAATTACAAGAGTTCTTATCTATTAGTTGAATAAGGTGGGCCAAAGCCTTCTTACATAATTGCTCATATATTATAAGCTTCTATGGTCATTTTTATTAGACTTCGGCAATGAAAACAAGGCATTAAATTCCTGTAAAACTATAACTTTTTTACTAACTCAAAAAGATTTTTATGCTAATTAGTACAAACTAGCAAGATTTTGGTGCTTTTCTACATATATTCCATAGTAACAATAATATGGAAATTCTTCCCAAGTGCCTTTAAAACAGGAAAGCGGTAAACAAAACCCCCCCAATACCTCCACTAATGGCTCCTTACCCTCCTCCAAAAATCAGGATGGTCACTATTCCCACTTTTATTCCACCTTCTAACAACTCAGAAAAAGAAGCAGCTGCAACCTCATACCACTGTTCTGAAGAGATGATGAGCGCCTACCCTTACTAACACAGCCACCAAAAGGCAAAGACCAGTTCTGGTCTATCTTCCCACTCATCTCGAATACAGCACAATCACCTCTTATGTCAGCCATAGTTTCTCAGTCAGCATATGAAGCGGACTGCTACTAGTCAGAGTTACCCTGAATGGCTGTTTCCTCCAGATGAAATAGTTACCTTGCAGAGGTCAGGATGCATGAAAAATGTGCTCATTGAAGGCAAGGCAAGAGGTCATGTCTAGTATTAAAATATCACTCTCCTGCACCCCACATATAAATTGACCTCTCATGTTAAATATGCACATGACATAACCCTACAGTATATATTTTTTGTTGAGAAGGAAATAAGATTCCAAGACTTGGAAATTACTTGCCTTTAATAAATAAATATGAGCTTTACATCAGGGATATAGTATAACCTTACTAGTCAACATGGTTGAAGTCATTTTAGAACTTTTTAAAATAAAAACTGCATTTAAATAGTATGTATATACTTATTAAAATACCTTTAATCTTCAGAATAAATGTGAATTATATCAAAAGGACACATTAACATTTCCATCAGTGAGCTATAAGGCTCAAATGCTACCATGCACTGAAAGAACAGTGGCAGGCACTCTTGCCCGGGTAAGCATAACTAGAAAGCTTCCTTCTCTTGAGTCTATCTTCCAAGGCAGAATAAAGTTAAAAATAACATTATAATTTACTTATTTGATTGTTAGTAGATGCAAATGACAACCTTATCACTTAAGGGTGATTTTCTGGGACCAGAAACCCATGCAGACCTATGCTCAAAGCAGCAACACTTAGCTATCAACTCTGCTGAGCTTCCTGCCATCTTACTTTGTTTCCACCTACAAATTTGTCACTATATTCTCTGAAACTCTAGAATTCTAAGAGCTCCATGTCTCTAAAAATTCCAGCAGATGGGGGTGACTTGCAGAGGTCCGGCAGTCTCTCACTCCTTGGGCTGCTCCTCTGTGGCTCCCGCTGGCCTTGTATCCAACAGCTCCCAAATGAATCATCTACTATCTGAGGCCAGTTTCTACCACGGTCACCAAGATAAACAGTGCCCTGATAGGTACCCAGAGAAATCTCAATCTAGTGTTAGACCACAACTCTATCTGCAGCTGCTTTCTGCAGTCCCCACATGGCCTTGGCCAAAGAGCCTGCTTGGGGGGAGGGGAGGGTCTTCCTCCACCAAATTAGGAACATCAGGAACAGTAGCAGAGTTTTATAATCCTATGATTCAACCTCAGAGTATTTTTCTCATAATCCTTAGATACAGATTTGCCTTCAGTGATCCTAAGCAATTAATTTCACCCACTCTTCCTCTAAGTTTTCTACGGAATCTGACTATAGAACTGCACAATCCCAGAAGGCACTCAGTCACCTCCAGGGGGCGCTACTGATACAAAACCTCCCTAGCATTCACTTCATTTACACATATACAAATAGTTTAGCAAAATACAGTACTGGATTTTCTGACTATAACTTTCTTGTGTTTACATCTTTTGAAAGTGTATTGTAATCTATCTATAAAATAACCTAAATTGTGAGTTGGAAGGAAATAATATTTTTAACCATACAAATTTATAGTCCTACATTAAAAAAAAATCATAAATGATGACAGAAAAATGAAAAAGGGATCAGAGGCCAATGTCCACCCTTCCTACTAAGCTGCAGCTCTAGAGCTCAGTGGCATACCAAAGCTGTTAAGTTTCTGGATCCAAGCGGCTAATTTTGGCTCCACTTCTTTAAGCTCGCTCAAAACATGCAGAAATATCCTGGTCTTTACTCTATTCTTTTCTTGAATCAAGTGACGAATGACATAGTCCACTGCTTCATTTAGAAAATTTCTGCTAGAAAAACAAGTCGTGTAGTCTTCTGTACTTAAAACCTTCCAAGAAAGCAATTCTTTGAGAAGCTTGGAAGTGTTCAGAATACCAGATTTTATCTTGTCAGCATATTGCTTTATGCACTGCAGAATTCTGTCGTCAAGGAACTGGCAACTCTGAACACTGTCTGCAGTTTCTAAGGATAAATAAAAGTGGTTAGTTAAAGTGAGTGATGGACCAATTTGCAAAGATATAAACTGAGAAAAGAAAATAACATTACATAATAATATAAAATATAGTTCAGAGGGATTCTTAATGTTTTAAATAAACTCAAGAAATTTTAAATTTGGAATATACTTAATAATACCTTTGAAAAGATATGAAAGTTCCCATTAAATCAAACATATCAAAAGTACCTTATCTCCTCCACTCTATATCACTCATGTAACATCTAAAAACTTAGTTCTTCTAAAATAAGGTTCAACAATTCTAACCCAGCCTCATCACTACCTATACTTTATATTCAGTAATGATGTTTAATCATTAAGAATGCAAAGGTTTGGGGCACCTGGATGGCTCAGTCGTTAAGCGTCTGCCTTCCGCTCAGGTCATGATCCCAGAGTCCTGGGATCGAGCCCTGCATCCAGCTCCCTGCTTGGCAGGAAGCCTGCTTCTCCCTCTTCCGCTCCCCCTGTTTGTGTTCCCTCTCTCACTGTGTCTCTCGTTGTCAAATAAATAAATAAAATCTTAAAAAAAAAAAAAAAAAAAAAGAATGCAAAGCATTTTTTTCTAGAGTTGAAGGGATCATTTATTTCGTTATGAATTCAATTAATATTCGGTAGTTATTGTTACGTTATTCATCTTATTGTTGGATCCTAAACCATAGGTTCCCATGGAGATGTTAACTCCAAGCTGGAAAATCTCTCAGAAGTTCATCTTCCCAACCCATGCATCTCCCTAATGGATTGCCATTTAGCCTCTTGAAGCATCCAAAATTAAAACACAAACATTCACCAGAGATTTCTATAGCAGGAAAGATAACTTTGATTGATTTGTGAAACATTAATGGAATACTAAATAAAAAATAAAAACAACAAGAGGAAGCATTTCATTTTGGGAACAGCCATCATAGAAAATGAGAACGAATAACTTCCTTCGACTGAAAACTGAAAGCAGTCCTGGGAATGTAATGTCCAG
>CM052898.1:185906940-186005808 GCA_028534135.1 Potos flavus | reverse complement strand
TTTGTATTTCCCTGATGCTGAGTGATGTTGAGCACTTTTTCATGTGTCTGTTGGCCATCTGGATGTCTTCTTTGCAGAAATGTCTGTTCATGTCTTCTGCCCATTTCTTGATTGGATTATTTGTTCTTTGGGTGTTGAGTTTGAGAAGTTCTTTACAGATTTTGGATACTAGCCCCTTATCTGATATGTCATTTGCAAATATCTTCTCCCATTCCGTCAGTTGTCTTTTGGTTTTGTTGACTGTTTCCTTTGCTGTGCAAAAGCTTTTGATCTTGATGCAGTCCCAATAGCTCATTTTTGCCCTTGCTTCCCTTGCCTTTGGCGATGTTTCTAGGAAGAAGTTGCTGGGGCTGAGGTCAAAGAGGTTGCTGCCTGTGTTCTCCTCAAGGATTTTGATGAGATTCCTGTCTGACATTGAGGTCTTTCATCCAATTTGAGTCTATTTTTGTGTGCGGTGTAAGGAAATGGTCCAGTTTCAGTTGGACAGCCATAAGCATTTAGACGGTTTTGACAGCACAAACAGCACAGAGAACACCAGCCACCATTTAAATAACTGTTTGGCTGACTAGAATTAGACAAATAACAACAAGCAATTTTCTGATCACTATCAGATTTTAATGTCTACACTCGTGCTCTAGAATAAACCTTAATTCTCAGCAAGAAAGGATATTTCGATCTTTGGCTCTACTTCTGCCCAACATGTACTTGAAAAGAACTCAATAAAATTATCAGGAAAGATATTATAGGCTAAATGTAAAGGGAAGAGCATAAGAAATAAAAAACAAAAAAGTGCTAAGTGAGAAAAAATCTTTCTCTTTGGATATATATATGACATGCATTACAATTTGAATTCAAGTTTTAGTTACATGGCAATGGCTATCAGTCGCAAAAGTTCCATAAAAACTAGATAGACCACAGATTAAGGCTAGATTTCCTCATTCCTTGACTTACATGTGTATACCATCCAGGAAAGCTGAAAATGCAAATATGCATGTGATATTCCTCACTGTTCCTAACAGTAAAGTTCCAAAAGGAGTCCCCATTGCACAAAACACAAATGGAAGAGCAGTTTGGTCACAATTAACAAAAGCTGCCTACTGGTTTTCATCCAATGAATCAAAATTTAGGAGAACTTTCCCCCAGAATACACATAGAAAAGAGCAGCTCTCACTTAAACTTGGTATTTACTATAGTATTTAAAAAGCTCAAGGATAGGGGTGCCTGAGTGGCTCAGCTGGTTACGCGACTGCCTTCAGCTCAGGTCATAACCCAGGGTCCAGGGATCGAGCCCTGCATCGGGCTCCCTGCTCAGCAGGAAGCCTGCTTCTCCCTCTCCCACTCCCCTGCTTGTGTTCCCACTCTCGCTGTGTCTCTCTGTCAAATAAATAAATAAAATCTTTAAAAAAAAAAAAAGCTCAAGAATAGCTATATTTATGTTAAGACATGATTTTTGAAAGTTATAGATGATGATGTGCTATCCCCACAAATACTAGTTATTAATCTGGAATGAACTGATTCCATTTTAATCTTTCACATTCTAGAAAAGAGAGACCGATAACCTCAAGTTTTCATTAAAAATTATTTCTCTCAGGGACGCCTGGGTGGCTCAGTCAGCTGGGCATCCAACTCTTGGCTTCCACTTAGGTTGTGATATCATGGGTCATGAGACTGAGCCCCATGTCGGGCTCTGTGCTCAGCATGGAGTCTCCCTGGGGCTCTCTCTCCCTCTCCCTCCGCCCCTCCCCTCACTCGCAGGCACATGCGTGCTCTCTAAAATAAATAAAAATAAATCTTTAAAAAAAATTATTTTTCTCAGTACAATACGAAAAACTATCATGGAGTACTAAAAGCTCCCTAGGAGTAGGCTGGGTCACAGTGCCATATACCCAATCTCTCTCAGACTTCAGCACAGACAGGAGCCTAACCAAAAGTGTGTAAAATGAACCAGGGAAGGCTCAAAAATAACTATCATACTTATTTAAATCACCTCTGATCTTCCCAGGTTGTCTTTTCTATTTAAGTCCTTTGCAGTTTTTAGAATGAATCCGTAAAATCGATGTAAAAAGACATAATTTTAAAATCTCCAAATGTCACAAATTCTAAAGATGCTTTTATGCAACTGATCAGAAATCTGTTTTCATAAACTGCTTGAAACATGCTTCATTCCTACACTCCTCTGTAAGATATTTGTCATATTTACCTAAAATAGTTAACTGAATTTTAAAATGATCCCCATATTAAAACAAGTATTGTATTCCATAAGCTAACAGACATTTTTTGGAGTGAAATTTAAATCCAATATTCTATTTTAGAATAAAACTGTGTTTACATAAAGAATTAATTGTCAAAGCACACTTCTATCAATCATTTCACCCACAAAAGACAATCTTTCACTTACTACTACATAGTCTACAAGTGTTCAATGACTAGAATAGTGACCAGCCATGGTTCTGTAAATTCTGGATTTCATCAAGGTTTCGATTTCTTCTTGAATCAGTTTAAGTTGGGTTTCTCTAGGAATTTGTCCATTTCATCTATATTTTTTTTTTCTCAAATTTCTTGGTATGATGATGTTCATAATAGTACTTTGATGTATTTCTAATACTCGAGGATCTATAGTAATGCATTCTTGCTTGTTCATTCTTTTTTTTTTAAAGAATTTTTTTTTTTTTTTTATTTGAGAGAGAGAAAGAGAGTGAGAGAGAGCATGAGAGGAGAGAAAGTCAGAGGGAGAAGCAGACTCCCCGTGGAGCTGGGAGCCCAATGTGGGATTCGATCCCAGGACTCCCGGATCATGACCTGAGCCGAAGGCAGTCGCTCAACCAACTGAGCCACCCAGGCGCCCCTTGCCTGTTCATTCTTAAAATTGTTTTTGATGTTTTCTTTTCTTTCTTTCTTAATCAGTTGCAACACTGGTGTGTAAATTTTATTTATACTGGCAAATAATCAACTATTAGCTCTGTGGATTCTTCCTTATACATTTGTTTCCAGTTCATTATTTTCTACTTTGATCTTTATTATTTCCTTCCTTCTATTTTCTTTGGGTTTATTTGTTTTTCTTTTTTTCTAGCCCCTGGGATAAATGCTTTATTAATTTAAAAGTTTTTGTTCTTTTAATACATACATTTAGCTTAATAAATATCCTTTAAAGTAATCCTTTAGCTGTATCCCTTGCATTTTTTAGAAGACTTTTTCCTCTTAGTTTTAGGTTTACAACAAAATTGAGAAGGAGGTACAGAAATTTCCATATACCCTTTGCCTCCTCCCATGTCTACTCTACTATCAATGTCACTCATCGGAATGGTGTATTTTACATATCTCTATTTTTTATTGCGGTATAGTTAACATACAATGATACATTAGTTTCAGGTATACAATGTAATGATTCAACAATCCTAAACATTATGCAGTGCTCACCACAATAAGTGTAGTTACCATCTGTCATCACCCAGAGTTATTACAATATTATTGACTATATTCTCTATGCTGCACTTTTCACCCCATGATTATTTCATAACTGGAAGTTTCAACTTCTTCATCCCCTTCATGTATTTCACCCATTCTCCTTTCATTCTCTCCCTCTCCCTCCACACTGGCAACCACGAGTGTGTTCTCTGTATTTATGAGATATGCTGTCTTTGTTCATTTTTTTTGTTTTTCAGATTCCACATGTAAATGAAATCACATGGTATTTGTCTTTCTCTAACTTATTTCACTTAGCAAAATACTCCCTAGGTCTATCCATGTTGTTAAGGATGGCAATAGTTTATTCTTTTTCATGTCTGAGTAATACTCCACTGTGTGTATTTGTGTGTGTGTGTGTGTGTGTGGTGTGTATGTACACATCTTCTTTAACCCAGAATAGTGTATTTCTTACCAAAGATGAACTACACAGAAACACCCTAGTCACCCAAAGTCTATAGTTTAACATAGATAAACTCTTAGTGCCATACATTGTACAGGTTTAGATAAATGTATAAGGACATCATCTATCTACCATTATAATATTATACAGAGAATTTTCACTGCCCTAAAAATCCTCTGTGCTCTGCCTATTCATCTTTTCCTCCTTAATGTATACTTTTTAATTACTTCCTAAATACCACAGAAAGAATTTTATATACAAATTTATCTGCTTACCGTTAAATCATTCAAAGAATGAAAAGTTTGCTCTTTAACAGCTTTAGGGTAGGTGTAATAAAACTGCAAGTGCTTGAAGCTTTTAAAATAATTTAAATCTTCTTAAAATACTTATCTATTTTTTTAAATTTTTAAGTAAACTGTACACCCAACATGAGTCTCCTAACCCAGAAATCAAGAGTCACATGCTCTACCCAGTGAGCCAGCCAGGTGCCCCTTAAAAGTATTGATCTTAAAAGTTAAAACTCTGGAAAGCAAAGAATCCCTAAATCTTAAAATCTTTGGGAAGCAAACAATTCTGCAGTAACAAGCTTTAGTTAAATTTCTGGTTAAAGTGATTATCAAGTTGATATCTAAATTAGTGATAGTTTGGTTTTTTAGCAGGCATATATAAAATCATATGTCCATAACTTAAATCATAAAAAATAAATCTTAGAGATGTACATGATTAGACTAATTTATATGAAAAATGTTTTGTTCAAAGACTTTGCTTTTTTCATTAGAAATAAAGCCTTTTCCTTTACCTGGTGCGCAGCTCTGGAAGATTTAGAAAACTGTTTTTCCAAGATGTTCTTCAAATCTACTGGTAAACTCCCTTGTGAACTAGAACTAATAGAGACAAAAAGTGTTGAGTTATTTTAAAATAAAACAGTCTTGCTTATATAAAGAATGTATTTACTGAAGGCCATTTTTAAAAAACTGAAGTATAGTTGAAGTATGTTAGTTTCAGGCATACAACACGGTTACTCCACAATGCTATACATTACACACTGCTCACCATAGTAAGTGTAGTCACCATACAACATTATTACAAAATTATTGACTATATTCCCTACACTGTACTTTTCATCTCCATGTGAAGGTCATTTTAAACACTGAATAAATGGAGAGTCACAAGTTCCTACACTGAAATATTACCAAGAAGCTGATTCTCCCCAAATTACTCTCTAAATACAGTGAAATCTCAATAAAATCCCCATAAAATTAGAGATGGAGGGGGACAAATGAATTGATCATAAAGATGGTATGGAAGAACAACTTAAAGAAAAAAAAGAAATTGGGGGGATTCATGCTGATCATCAAAAGTTATTATAAACGTAGTCATAACATAGGCCTTGAAACAAGAAATGTGCCCAGTAAACATTGCAAAGATGTTCCACCTCATATGAAAATCTAACAAGATACAATTGTTTCAGAAAGTCTGACTCCCAATGCTGGTAAGGGTAAGGCAGATTCAGGTGTGCTAGGTGGTGGTTTCTGACATCAAATAGTTGCCATTTTCCACATCAATTCTCCAACATTAAGTGTCCAACAACTCAATTCCATTTTGACACCAACTCTGGAGTTAACACAGGCCCCACAGGTCAAAGGCTCAGTCACACAAGGCTGACTCCACGTCAGACATAATGCCCTTACCCCTACTGTCGGCCACAATGAGATGCTCAGGCTACTCAACACTACTGCCTACTACAAACTCAGAGGTTCCTGTGACCCTCCTTCAGGTTCAACAATGGCTTAGAATGACTCACCGAACTCAGAAAAGTGCTCTACTTATTATTACTAGCTTATTATAAAGGATATAATTCACAACAGCCCAATGGAAGAGATGCACAGGAAGGTATAAAGGAGGAGAATGCTGCAAAGCTTTCATGCTGCCCCAGAGTACACCATCTTCCCAGCATCTCCATGTATTTAGCAACCAAGAAGCTCTCCTGCCCCCGTGGTTTAGAGGTTTCTTCTATCAAGGCTTCATTACATAAGCATGAATAATCATTACTAGTCACTGGTGACTGAACTCAACTTCCAGCCTCCTTCCCCTTGTTGGAGATTGGGGGTGGGGCTGAGAGTTCCAACCCTCCAATCACATGTTTAGTCTTTCTGGCGACCAACCACCCCAATCTTGAAGGTGGGGGACCAGTCTTGAGTCATCTCATTAGTATAAGTAAGGTAGAAAGAAGCTCATTATGAAGAACAAAAAATACTCTTATCACTCTGAGAATTCCAAGGGTTTTAAGTGCTCTATGACAAGAACTGAGGACAAAGACCAAATATATATACATATGTTTTTTATTATAACACACTCTCCCACAGCTCAGTAAGAGTGTGAAAAGTGCTCATTTTCTGGGAGGACAATGTGACAGTATCTAGCAAAGTTAAAATCACACATCCTCTTTGACAGAGCAATTCCACTCTAGAAATCTCTTCTTCAAATATACATCTACTATGAAATATCCTGTAGCCATGAAAATGAAAGATGTTGATCTCCATGATCTGGTGTGTGAAGATATGCAAGATACGTGAAAGAGATAAAAAAGCAAGCTATAGGCCAGAATGGTCCTAACAACAATGAAAATGATAGTCGTAACAATAATGATAGTTCAAGTGTACTGAGCATTTACCAGTTCCAGGGCTCTATGTGTATCATGTGGTTATCCCACTTAATCATTAAATAACCTCGTGAAGTAGACATAATAAAATAAGAAGACCTCAATTTGAAAACAAAAACAAAACACCGGAAATTTTTTTCTTTAGCAGAACAGTTTAAAATTATAACTATGCATTCAAAGAATGACCCTGTATGTTTCTGGTTTATTTTGAAGGTAAAAGAGGAAGGGGAAGCTCAGGATTTTTCTACAGACTAACAGAACAACATAGTATCTAAGCCCTTGCTTTAAATTTAATTTTTGGGAGCAACATCAAAAAATAGTCATTCTTTTGAAGATGGGGCTTTACTAATTTCTTAGTGCTTTGATATTAAAATCTTTCTCCCTCAGGCACCTAACCAGGAATCTCCCATATGTGAAGAAAAGAAAGCTGACAGCTAGTCTAACTGTGGCAGAAATGGTTTTGCAGGGTCTCCAGCATCACGTTCCTTGACCTCACGAACTTCTATATTCACTGTAAGATTTACAGTTTCACTTTGCAATCAATACATATCTGGTAGGCAACGGAGGGGTTAATTATAAAGATCGGTGGCAAGAGGTCCTAATGTTAATTTCGGTGTGGGGGCGGCTGTTTGTTAGAACTAACATTTTATAAGTGGTCACTTCATTAGTGACCACATTCCTTTAATGAGAACTACTCAGAAGGGCCCCTAAATACGCACATACCCATGCCTGCTTCCAGGTGGCCAAGAACTTGTTAACACAGAATTCCTATAGGAAGCCACCAGAGAAGCAATTGTGGGAAAGGTGAAATAAGGTGGGCAGGGAGAAGACATAATTCTCACTTTACACTTTTCTGAATATTTTTATTTTGTATAAGCATGTATTTAGGGATTTTTAAGAATTAACGCTGATATATCTCATATTCCATGCTTTCCAGACATTTACTAACACCCAGGATTAATAATCCTTTAGCTAAAAACAACTCTCTCCTAAAGATACACCTTTGATATTTGAAAAGGGGGGGGAACCATACAGATAAAAAACATACCTGAACTTCTCCAATTCATTGTTTCGAGATTTTTGTTTTCCTTTATATTTTGGAGGCTGACCTGTGAATACAAAGTATTTGTTCCTGAAATCTGTTCATAAAAATCAGCAAGCCTGAAAGTAAATTAATTAAAAATATGTGGACTGGAATAAGCAGCAAAGGAAGCAATATTTTATGTGAGTGTAACTAAGTACAAACAGGTGAAAAACCAGCTACAATGATGTTTGTCTATGTATGCTATAAAAGTATTGTGAACATTAATTACAATGATATTATTTAGGCCTAAAGTAGATACAGAGATACAGGCCATAGTTCCTGTTCTCAGGTTTTTTATAATTAGATGGGAAGAAAAGACAGTCACCAGTAATTACACAACAATCACCCTTAGGAAGAAGAGAAGATAGCATGTTACTGACATATTAATTTCATATTAACTGCTCTTGTAACTCACAGAGGTGGAAATCACTTAAGGTTGAGTGGCCAGGAAAAACCTTAGAGGGGATGCAGCATTTGTATTTAAGAAGCAAGTAGGATTTGGGGCATCTGGGTGGCTCAGTCAGTTAAGGATCTGACTTTGGCTCAGGTCATAATTTCAGGGTTCTGGGATGGAGCCCCACAGTGGGCTCTGTGCTCAGCGAGGGGTCTGCTTGTCCCTTTCCCTTTGCCCCTTCCCCTGTTCATACTTGCTCTCTCTCAAATAAATAAAAATCTCAAGAGAGAAAGAAAGAAACAAACAAGTAGGAAATGGATGGGATGGGCCAAACCCAAGAATGACATTCACTTTAAGAAACATTAGGTAATAAGCCTGTGTGATCTGGTGAGCTGGGTAAGAAGAGAGGTTAGAAAGGGGAAGCCAAGGCCAGCTGGAGTGAGTGCTCACGGGGCCTTTGCTTCTGATACTCCAGCTCTGTGAGCCCAGCCTTTGTCCCACTGGCAAGTGCAGGGACCACTGCATACTTTGGAGTGGGGAGGGCCATGCACAAAGTTATGTAAAAGAAAACACAGCAACAGGGACAGGGTCTTTTTGATGGAAGCTTTGGGAAGAGATGGGAGAGGCAAGTCAGAACCTATGTATTAAGGATGGGATCAGAGCCAAGCTAGTTTGGATGGCCTCAGAACACAAAAGAGGCTTCCAGAAAGGCAGGAGAGTTCTAATTTGATTCCTTCTAATTTCAGGCAAAACTACACAGCCCTAACTCTGGGACCTCAATTTCTATGCCTGAATACAGATGCTGAAGTGTGGATGGTATTTAAAGTATTTACTTAAGGGGTACCTGGGTGGCTCAGTTGTTAAGTGTCTGCCTTCAGCTCAGGTCATGATCCCAGGGTCCTGGGATCGAGCCCTGCATGGGGCTCCCTGGCTTCTCCCCACTCCCCCTGCTTGTGATTCCTCTCTCACTGTGTCTCTCTCTGTCAAATAAATAAAATCTTTAAAAAAAAAAAGTATTTACTTAAATGTGCTATCTGATAATAACAGCCTAAGAAATATCAATAAATTAAAAGGTGTTTTCCAAAAGAGAAGTTTCATCCTCAAAGATTTTTCATGTGCTATTAGACTTACATCAGGTAAGACTATCAATCACCTGAGTCTCCTTCTTTATAATTTTCTAATGTGCTAACCAGATGAGAAGGGCCAGTGGTAAATATCTGGATATGTGGCATTGAAGCCTAAGAAGAGACAGAACTGCAGGAGGGAAAAGACAGAAATGGCTGCCAGAAGCAGAAACACTGAAAAGAAAAGAAACCAGCCAACAAACAAGAAAAAGAAGAGATCACTAACAAGATCACTAATCAGGTCAGCAATCTCACCCCAGTAACCTCTGAAAGCTTCAGACAAAAAATCTGCATCTAACAGCAACCTTGAGTCAACAAGAAAATCTGTATTTTTCTTAAACTCTGTTTTAAAAGGCAGGGAAGCATATAATCTACCTTTTTTTTTTAAAGATTTTATTTATTTATTTGACAGAGAGAGATTACAAGTAGGCAGAGAGGTAGGCAGAGAGAGAGGGGGAAGCAGGCTCCCCGCCGAGCAGAGAGCCTGACGCGGGGCTCGATCCCAGGACCCTGAGATCACGACCTGAGCCGAAGGCAGAGGCTTTAACCCACTGAGCCACCCAGGCGCCCTAGCATATAATCTACTTTAGAATGATTTTCAACAAAAATCTGGTCATGTAAAGGGAGACTGAGAAATAAATAGAAGATAAATGTTTGCTTCTCTGGACCCTTTATTTCCCAATGATGCCAAGTAAATGAAGTCCTGCTGTGTGTCTGTTTATTTACTAGATGCAGAAATAAACATACGCACTAAATATGTACCAGTTAAACTAGTATCAGCCTAAAGCATCCATTCTGAACATCACCCCCAAATGGGTGAAAGTTAGTTTTGGGAGATGAAAAAAAAAAAAAAATCTAAATTCTAATATATAAAGCACAGATTACAGGACATAAATAGTTAAAAAGCATCTGTATTAAAGGGTTAAACAGGAAAAAAATATGTCTAAATAGCCTCCTGAGCAGGGGGCTTTAATGAAATTAAAGTTGAAAAACACTGGCCTCATGGAACTTAGGTAGCACACCAAAAACAGTTTTTGTCCTTCCTTTCTATTTCATTTACTGGAATTTCCAAAATTAAATTTATTACATAATATGAAAACGCTGAGTGTTGATTTCAAATAAGTATTCAGTGTTTTCTTAACACAGAAGCATTATGAAGTAAAAGGAAAGTAATAGCAAATGTATGCAAGGCTCATGCAAATGTTGGAGCTGGAGTTTTAGGAATGCTGTATTAATTCAGCAACAACTTACATCAGGAAAAAACTTACCTGGTGGTGGTAGAAATTCAGGATGACAATCACAATCATCTACCTTCAAAGCTTCATCTACCACCTACCCATAAAAACAAAATTCGTGAGATTTTCAAAAAAATAAAGCCATAAAGAATTCAGTAACTAAATAATAAAAAAGAATAGAACAGAATTTACCCAAGTGCCTAAAATAAAGCTGGCAATTAGGCCTAAATGAATAAACAAACAAAATGATAACTAGTGATAAAAGATTCTAATATGACAAATTCTCTAATGATAATTCTACTTTCAACACTTGGCACGATGCCTGACAGGTCTATTGTTCAGTAAGTATACTGAATAAATATTATCGCATCTTTCCTTATGCTCCTCTCCCTAACTGAATATAGCCTCTGAGATTTTTATTAACAACAAAAGGACTACATAGTGAGTTGGAAAAGCTCCCTTAAATACCTACTAGTTACATACTCCAAAATACCATTTCCTTTTTTCCTCGCAAATCCTAGAAAGAAGTTTAACGTGGACTTGGTGATAATGCCAAGTTTTTAGTACACTACTGTTCAGAGGAAAACTCAGATTCAGGTCATTTGGGATACCAATCACAGAGCCAGGCTAAAAGGCCTAGAGGTGCCCTCAGAAACCATGAGGCCTGGGTGCTGGTGAGCACAGCAGGGAGTCAAGGCTGGGGACCACTGCTGGGAAGAGCAACAGAGGCTGCAGAAATGTCTTGGGCAGAGATGGGAAGGGCATGCCTCCCAGGCCCAACATAACACAAGTCAGGTGGGCAGGCTCATGTGGTGCCAGGTAGCCAAGCTGATTGCAAAAGGGAAAAGGTAGAAGAAAAATCGAAAGCACTGTAAGGAGTGGGGTGACATGGCCACTAGACCCCACTGTCACTCATTCCCAAGTGGCTGTTTGACAGAGAGACTTGTAAAGCAGGAAAAGCATACTAAGAGAACTATCCAAGTAATAAAATGAAATTTAGAAAAAAAAATTTTGAAAACACACAAAATGTGATTTCAGAAGAAACTCTGTGATACTGAAATATTCCCTCCGTAGTTGAAGGAGATAGTTAGAATATTTATTAAAAAGAAAAGAATCATTGTCTTCATATTTGAGGCAAAAAGGGATTCATATCACCAAAATATTTAATTTCCATTCTCACCAGAATACTACTATAAAAACATGAGACTATCGATACTTGAAATCATTTTAATTTTAGTTTTTAACTGAACCTACCTTTAGATTCTGATTACCACCGTTTGCCATTTCGTGGTTAGATTTTCTGGAATCTTTTTCGGTTTCCACAAAGTTAAGTGAAGTACTAAACGCAGGTGCTGATAAACTGGGTATGTAGGCCCTGAAGGGGAATACAAGAAATAATAATTTTATTTCTATTGATTAGCATGCATTTTTTAAAAGTTATCCTTCGAATAAATAGGTTCCAGCAAATACCACCTTTTTTCCTTGAAAGCAGGGTAATACTATTTTAAAAAAGGATCTACCTCTGAAATAGGGCTTTATACACAAATATTGCTTTAAATTTCATAGTAAAAACTCAAAATAGATTAAGTACAGTTCAATAATGTATTCTGGTTTCTAATATTAAAATAAGTAATTCTCCCTGTTTTATATTTAACAGCTTCAATACCTTAGGCATCTAAAGCATGTGGGAAAAATATCTATTTTAAATGCCAAGTAATAAATGTAGAACCCTGGCTGCTATTTGTTTTCTTGTGCGTATACTCGAATATGTCTGTTGTCTATTTCTAACAGAAAGTGTCCTAGTCGTGAACAAGATACTGGGAGGCTGGTGGCAGATGTTTCCAGGACAAAGGTACAGACTGTGTCCCTGCTCTCTGCTGCCCGGACCCTCACCGGAAAAACTGCTCCCACCCAAACACAGTGACATCCACTTAACCCTTCACCCATCTTTTCCCAAGGCTTAGGCTACTGATCTCCGATAAATACACATACAAATGGTTCGGTAAAACAGTCCGCAAAACAAATCTGACAATTCACAGGTCACTGATCTAAGACACAAACCCCACTTCCTTCCCTCCCCAACTTTACTGTGGTTGTTATTAGCCACAAAGCGTCAGATACAGTGATTCTTAAACTTACAGGGCAAAGCCATCCCAAGTAACAGCTACTGATCTAATTGGTATTAACTCACCTGCTTTCATAAAAGGCTTTAATTGGATTTCTAGTTGGTGTTCGACCTATAAAAATCAATCACACACATGCATAGTAATCAGTGGATTGGCAACACATACTTTGAAGAAATTTTCAAATACCCCTTAAGCTGACAGTAAGAACATCAAATTTATAGAACTGAAAAATTAACCTTAATAATTTTGTATTTTCAGATGTCTTGAGTTTTAGGATGGCTTCAGCAAAATGTTACAGAGCCTTATTTGACATCCCATTACATGTGATCATTGACTAGATGCAGGAGTATATAAATCTGAATCAGAGATGGTACCTGTCTTCAAGGAGCTCACAATCTTATAATCATGTTATGTTGGATAATAACAGCTCAGCTTCCTAAGACACTAAATACCCAAAGAAGAAAAAACAGGAAAGACTTATACACTGAAAGTGTAGAGTAAGGGAATTTCGGGCATCGGGGAAAGCAAAATACTTAGGAGAGAAAACAAGAGAATGAAAACCTAGAATTCCTAGCCCACACACCTGATTTATGATATAAGTGTACTTACGTACCCACATACAGACGTATATATGCAAAAACGTTCCACATGCTATAGAATGAGCTACACACTTGGTGCAAAAACATCAAACAATTCTACTTGAAGGGTCTTTTCTTTAAGAAATAACCATAATGGAGGAAAAAGTTTTAAATAATTTTGTTTCAAAAGTTGTTCATTTTACCCAAAATCTCAAGGCGGCATATTTTACTACAGAAGAATAAATAATTTGTTGTTTCAAATAAAAAATACAAATCATTTATAATTACCTAGTGGAATATAACACTAAGGTACTTCTACACAGACAAAAATGGAAAACTTCAGTGACTTGACCAAGATAACGTAACAAAATAAGCACAAATCACCTGAGAGTTCATTTATGGTCCTCCATTAATCCAAGAAACCCACCTTCAAAAGTTTTAAAGGGAATTCAACTGTAACCAAAGAATCTTAGGTGAAATACCTTGCAGGTCTTCTATTTGTTTTTGTAACTTTACATGCTGCTGAATTAGATCCTTGATTCCCTCAGGGTCATTTTTACAGAGTTTTTGAGCTTTTATGTTTGCTTGCAGGGCCCAGTCATATTCCCCCAGCATAGAAAGAGCAGCACAATAACGATAATGACCCTGTTCCAAAAGATAAATTTAATTTTTTTCTCAAAAATATGCTTAAGTTAAAGAAAATAGATAAGGAAAAATATCTTGCTTGAAAACTGATTACTTAAAATGTTAGATTAGGATCCTATCAATGAAAAATTTTTTAAAATGTTAATACCTCTCAGGAAATAAAATTACCTAAATGAGATATAGTGAAGTTATGAATGAATAGTATTTATAATAATTTTAACTAGAGATCAGTATTTTTGCTTAAGAAATTTCTATACCCCAAAGAAAATAATTCAATTCTTATTATATTTTACTAGTAAAGAATTAAATATATTATTTTATGCCAAATAAAGTACAAAAAACATTAAAAATAGGTAACTTAATTTTTTTCAAAATATTTTAAGGCAATAATAGTCTCTAAGTCATTACATTCCTTACATTTTAAAAAGTCAAATTTTAGAGCTGAAAGGAACAATCAGCTAATACAGTCGTTTTCCAACCCCTCTGAAGAGCATGGTCAGAGAAGGGGTGCATCTAGGCTAGATCTTCCATTCGGCTTGGTCTTACTCAGCTTTTAATTATTTTATCTCTAAATGTAGTTCTTGGCTTTAAGAAAAGGTCTGAAAACCACTGATTTACTCAATTCCAACGATCAGGGTTTTTTGTTTTGTTCTGTATGCTACAGAACCACATCCTGGCTGGTCTCACTTACGCTTTTTGGGAAATCTATCTCAAGGATGAACATTTTAATCTAGAAAGCTAATATTACCAAACCTGGGGTTAGCTCAACCACCCCCTTTTCTAGCTACTCACAAACTGAACTCCCATTGTAGGCACAGTATCTCCACTTGTGAATTGACTTACCCGTGAGAGAGGGTAGAAACTGGCCTGTCATACTTATTTAGAGGCAAACCAAAAAATCCTGACCTTATGACTCTGAGTCCAGAGTTTTTTCCTCCTTACTACAGATTTTACAAAGGACATTCTCATTCTAAGAGAAACTACTAAATCAGAAATAAGTGACCCTTTTAAGAAAGATGAGCTTTTCACTAAAAAAAAAAAAAAAAAAAAAGGCCAGAAACAACCATGGGGACCTTTGTTTATGCAGGTTCAGTGCATATATAATCCTGCTCTTGCGCACCAACCCAATTTGTGAGTTCTGAAGCATTTTTTTAGCCAGACTATTTAGAACTCAGATCAGAGATCCCAATTCAGATTGCATTTGCTTAAACTTTGCTTTTCCTCAAAAGGCATACAAAGACAGATCTCTCAGATATGCTACAAGACCAACATCCCATCACCCAGGACTATTACAACTTCAAAATTTAGGTAACTACATTAAAAAAAAAAAATCACAGCATAAGATATATGATAGATTATAAACCATACCTGCTAAATTTGTAGAAAACACTTTTTCTTTGTCTTCCCCATCTCCCAGCCCCCCAACCTCTCACCTTCCTTATCTTTTCCTGGGTTCTTTTCCCTAAACTCTACAAAACCTAGTATAATGTCTATTGGTTGAAAATGAATTTATTCAGATCTCATCGCTGAAGTTATTTGAATGAACCTCAAATTAAAAGGTATCTCAAAGAGTTTTCTGAACCCAATTACAATACAAAGTTTTACTTTTCTTTGACATTACCTCATTCTTTTTCACATATATAGAAATTCCCTGTTGTTCATCTGCCTAGCATCCCCTCCTTTTGGTGCCACCATGTCCCTACTCCACATAGCAATGGCAGAACTGGGGCTAGTGTTCCATCTCAAAAATGAATGGGGAGAAGCGTATGACCCAGGAGACTGATCAATCGAAATGCACCAGTCATTTTCCACTCATAGGATCAATCTACTGGTGAACACATGGCTCAATCAGGATCAGTCTGAGGCACCCCTTAGGTGTACTATATAGATACTAAAAGAGGTTCTCTTACCACTAGAATTAACAGTTATTAAGGATATCAGTTTGGGGTTCCCACTACATGGTAAAAGTTTTTTTCAAAATGAAACCAAGAGGGCCCACACTCTAATTACCACTTGTGGTCAAGATGGAGTTAACAAGGATTTGGATTTATACGCTTGCCCAAAACAAATAAACAAGGACACATGAAACGAAAGTTTGCAAGACACTGAGTGAATACTGGGCAACAAAATAGAGTGACCCCTGAAAAACACAACACAAGCCCTATGACTGCTCCAGCTTACTGAATGGAATTCTAAACCATGGTACAGGGAGAAGGAACCCAGGCAGGAACACTGGCAGTCTCAGTTCAGAAGACAGAGACAGGAGTCCAGGAGAGCCAAGGCAGCACAAGTTCGCAGGGCAGAGGACCAAAAGGAGACTGCTCCACAGAGAAATCCAGAGATCCTTACATAGTCCCCCCAAGTTGAGTCTTGAGGTGAGTACTGATCAGTACATGCATGTGGGACAACTACCCGAAACCCTTTTAGGGAAAGAACCACTAGAAAGACTAAGGAAACAACAGTCAGCACTCACACAGGGCCAGGAATAATTCCTGCTTCTACCCGCCAGAGTGGAAAACATCATAATTCATGGAGTAACAGGCAGAGTATTCAGAAGCATTTTGCTTCAGTTGTGAATAAAAAGATATCCCCTGACCAAATACCACTATGGTCCCACCTACCAAAGCTTAAAACAAGACTCCAAAGACTTACACTGCTTCCAAGTAACTTTACTGCATCCCAAAAAGAAGCTCAAAATATTTACAGACACACACAAATATCAGTAACAATGTCTTGTATTCAATAAAAATTACTAGGTATGCAAAGGAGGAACATATGATCCATAAGAAGAGAAAAATGAGTCAATTGAAAACACTCAGAAATGACACAGATGATAGAATTAGTAGACAAGAACATTAGAACAGTTATAAACATATTCCCTATCTTCAAGAAGCTAAAAGAAAGACTGAACATATTAAGATGTGAAATACATAAAGAATACTCAAACTGACATTCTAAAGATGGAAGTTATAGCATTTAAGGTGAGAAAATACATCAGATGAAAATTGGGGATTAGGCATTGCAGAAGAAAAAAATCAGTGAACTCAATACAGCAATAGAATCCACCTAAAAAGAAACACAAAATGAAAAGGGAGAAGAGAGACTGAAAATAAAGCTAATAAACAGGAAAGAAAAACTGAGAAACAGGAAGAAAAATGTGTATAGATCTGGATCCAGTCATGCCTGAAGGTAATGCCTAGACTTTTAAATTAAATAAGCCAACTACTTAGGCCAAATCTGAGTTAGGTTTTGTCATTCACAAAAGAGTTCTCCCTAATACACCCCTTAATATTAGAAGGTTCTTATGGACATCTGTGAGGGTACTGGTTTGTATGCTATATAACAATATCAAAAGGTAATGCAGAGAAATGTCAATAAATGTCTACTGACAATACCATAAAAATCTCCACTCTTTGGGATACAATGACACATCCTCTCTTAAGCCTGAAAGCACATGTAGGGCAGTTGTCATTGTACCAGTCTTCTCTATCTGGAAAGAAGGCACAACAATGGCCCACCCTCACAGAAATCTACAGAGACCCTTATACAGGGTTATATCCTAGAGGCGTGATTCAATAGACGTAGGCTCATAGTTCATCTAAAGTAGAAGTACAGAATGCACCTTGCAGAGTTCACCTTTGCTTCTGAAGTTTAAGCTACCTTTTAATGAGCACTTCTTTCCAACAAAATAAAATGAAAAAAATGACCTAGCTGTAGTTACAGTTTTTTAATACTTATTAGGATTTGTGTTTTGCAGCCATATAAATACTTCTGCAATCATCACAAAACATCCCTATTTAAATAAAGTGAATGAACCCACATAAATATAGTCAACAGATATTTGACGAAGATAACAAAGGTAATACAATGAAGTAAATAGAGCCTTTGCAACAATGATGCTGGGGCATCCACATACAAGAAAAAAAAAAATGAATCTAGACCTATACTCTCACAAAAATTAACTAAAAATGAATCAGAGACCTAAATGTAAAATGCAAAAAATGGTAATGACTTTTAGATACCATTCCAAAGGCATGATCCATGAAAGAAATAACTGATAAGCTGGACTTTAAAATCAAAAACTTCTCTCTGAAAGTTGCTGTCAAGAAAATAAGACAGGCTGCAATCAAGAAGAAAATATTTAGCAGACACACCTGATAAGGTCTGTTACCCAAAATATGGAAGAATTCTTAAAATTCAACCATAAGACAACAACCCATTTAAAAAGATCTTAACAGACACCTCATCAAGGAAGGTATACCATGGCAAATGAGCATATGAAAAGATGCTCCACATCAGATGTCTTAGGAAAATGCAAGTTAAACAAGATACTACTATACACCTAGTAGGAAGGCCAAAATTCAGGACATATGCCATTAAAACAACTGCGATGACCACAAGGGACAATCCCAAATGCCAAGGAGGATATGGAACAGCAGGAACTCTCACTTGTGGCTGGTGGGAATGCAAAATGGTACAGCTGCTTTAGTTTGGCACTTCCTTAAAAAACTAAACATATTCTTGGGGTGTCTGGGTGGCTCAGTCAGCTAAGCATCTGCCTTCGGCTCAGGTCATAATCCCAGGGTCCTGGGACTGAGCTCTGCGCTAGGCTCCCTGCTCAGTGAGGCGTCTGCTTCCCCTCCACCCCCCGGCTCATTCTCTCTTTCGCTACCTCTGTCTCTATCTCTCTCTCTCTCAAATAAATAAAATCTTTTAAAACACAAACACATACACACACACACACACACACACACACACACACACACACACATAAAAACTAGGGGCACCTGGGTGGGTGTCTGCCTTCAGCTCAGGTCATGATCCCAGGGTCCCAGGATTGAGCCCCACGTCAGGCTCCCTGCTTGGTGGGAAGTCTGCTTCTCCTTCTCCCTCTGTCCCTCCCCTACCTCCTCTCTCTCTCTCCCTCTCACACAGTCTCTCTCAAATAAATTAAAAACAAAAACTAAACATATTCTCGTCCAGCAATCCAGCAATCATGTTCCTTGGTAATTACCCAAAAGAGTTGAAAACATGTCAACACAAAACCCTGCACATAGGTATTTATAACAGCTTTATTCAAAATGGCCAAAACTTGAAAGCAACAAAAACGTCCTTCAGTAGGGGTGCCTGGGTGGCTCAGTTAAGCCTTGATCTTGGGATCAAGCCCCACACTGGGCTCCCTGCTCAGTGGGGAGCCTGCTTCTTTCTCTCCCCTCTGCTTGTGCTCTCTCACTATCTCTAATAAATAAATAAATAAATAAATATTTACTCTAGAAAACTAACTTCAGACTCTGGGTTTCAGTAGACAAAAAAAAAAAAAAAAAAAAAGAATTCTATTATCCACAGAATAAGTATTTATGGAGCACATGACAAATGCCAGGTTCAGTGATCAACAAAGATTCTACACCAAGCACAGCAATGACTCCTAGTAAAAACAGCAACAAATTGATCACTCTCAAACAGAAGCACATCCAATGCTGGATTCTAAATCCAGTTTTGTCTTTTACTTGCAAAAGTCACTTTACTTTTCTGGGACTCAATCTCTTCATCTGTAAAATGAGGTATTTAAAAACGGACTCCAAAATCTGGATGCAGGAGTTCACCTGGGGAATTTCACAATCCCTGGACTCTAATACACTCCTCAGCCACATGAATCATAATTTGGAGGACTCTAAAATTCTCTGATTAATACTCGCTCTGATTTAAAAACAAGTTATGTAAAGCTAGGAATGAAGTCCAAAACATGTATCTTTCTGTGTCTTGTTTGAAGCTCTACTTTAAAAAAAAGTTGGGTATTTTTGTGATTTAGGAAAATACAGTGATTAACATCACAAACATCCAGAATTAATCACTAACATTTTGCTATATTTGCCTTAGACTCTTTTTTACTAAAAGAAATACAACCATACAGATACGGCTAAAATCCTCTTTGTACCCTCTCTAATGTTTCCTTCTCTAACTGCCCAGAAACAAACATTATCATGAGTTTGATAGGTATCTTTTAGGCCTATATTATGTTTTACTGCTTTTTTTCATTCAATACTATTTTTTATATCTATAAATGCTGATCAACCAGTTAACTTATTCCAACTGCAATCTAGTATTCAGTTCGTTCATTCACTAAGTCAACAAATATTTACTAGGAAGGGCTTGCTATGTGCCAAGCAGCTTGTCAGGCAGTCCACATTCAACAGTGAACCAACCAAACAAAAAAACCCATCCTCACGGATCTCACATTGTATGGGAGGACACACAGTAACAATATATACAGTATATTCAATAATGTTAAATGACAACAGGAAAAAAGTAGAGCAGGGAAAAAGGGTAACACATGTCTAGGCAGGGGTAGCGTTGGCATTTTATTACTGTGGCCAAGAAGTTTTCACTGAGAAAACTTTCAGTAAAACATGAAAGGAAATAAGGGAGCTAGCTCACACTCTGGGGAAAGGTATTCAAATTCTAGGCAGAGGGAAGAACAAGTACAAACAGGGAGTGGGCCTGGCATATACAAAGAACAGCTGAGGAGGCCAACAGGTCAACACAGAGTGAACAAGGCAGAGAATGGTAGGAGTGAGGTCAGAGACATAATGGATGTTTAAGGAAGAGGGACAGATCAGATCAGAGGAACAACTTTGATCAAGTGAAAATGTCATATCCATCCCTGCTTTATCAATGGATACGTAGGTATCTGCAGTTCTATGCCATTAAAACACCACTGCGATGACCACTTTGCATATCTCACCATGTGTACATATTGCAAGAATGTTTATGGGGTACACGCACTTAGAATCAAATAATTACAGCATATGCACATCATAGCGCTCTCCAAGTTGGTTGCAACCAATTCTCACTGGTTTATGGAAGGTTCCTGTTGGTAGACACATTCACCAATACTTGGGACTACTGGTCTCTTTAATTTTTGCCAATCTAAAGGACCTAACAATATCACACTGTTTTACTTAGTTATGTACACGTAGGTCTGTTTGGAAGCTCTCTATTCTGCTCTCTTGGTTTTGTTTTTCTAACTGTACAATTTTAAGTGATGGGAAATAGAACACAGGTTATTTCTATTGCCCATTCAGGATTTCTCTTCTGTGAAATGCATGTTTATTCACTTGACCATTTTCTACCAGGTTTATTTACTATAGCTCTTTGCATATTCTGGATATAAATCGTGTAAGCTATATATGTTACCTATATGACAAATTATCTCCTCCCAGGCTTATGATTTCATTCCTGGTGCCTTTTGACATACAGAAGTTTTTCAGTTTGATATAGTCAAATTTATGCACCCCCGCCAACACTGATTTGTGTACTGCATGTTATTTAATAAATCCTTTCCCACCTCAAGGTTGTAAAGACATTCTCCTATAATTCCTCCCCTAAGTTTTAAGTTTCATTTTTCACAGTAAGGTCTTTAACCCATGAAGAATGTGTAGATGCTGACATCTCAGTCACTAAGGTACCCTCCAGCTTCTTAACATTTCTACGTGCTACTTGTCCTGCTCAGACACACGTGGCCTCCCACTGCTGTGTTAAGTCTCCTTTCTGATTATGGAACTGAAGATGCCCCTCTCACACTCTTGAGCTCGGTATAATTTTATCCAGCATTTCTACATATAAATTTTCATCCTATACACAGATTTTTCACAAAGTTATATGGCATTACCTGCCCAATGTAAAGATAAAAGCAACCTACCTTTGTCCAATTGCTCTTCAGGATAATGGCTCTCTTTCCATCACCAAGTGCATTTCTAAAAAGAAAAACAATATTCGCTTTTATTTTTTCATAAAGGCATTATAAATTGTCTATCTATTTGTACTTTTTGAATTTTCCAGAGATAACCTAGTTAAAAATAATTTCTTAATTTTTAAAAATCCATATATGTCCATTATAGGAAATTTGGAAAATACATAAAAGTAAAAGGAAAGTCACCCAGAGTCACAATCACAACTACCCAGGAATAACTACTTTTCATATTTCTGGAGTATTTCCTACACATATCTACATTTTATCTATGTCTAACTTGTTATCTACATAGTTTTTCTGCACTACTTTTGCATGTCAGCAAGACTTCTGATCTCCAAAAAGATAACTCCCAGATCTTTCACACAGCAGTTAAACCGCAGTGGACAGAACATAAAAGCTGAGACACAGATGAGAGTTAAGTTCAATATAATCACTAACTCTCCTCAGGACTGTTTGGGAAGTTATTAACCGCTCTGGCCTGCTTTCCCATATGTAAAATGAGGATGATTAATTCTAATTAGTTTAAGCCAGTCATGGCAATCTCACTCTCCTTTCTACTGACTGATTTGGGGGTAGTCATATGACCCAGTGCTGGCCAATGAAAGCTTAGAGGACTCAACACTCTTAAAAAGAGATTACAAGGAAGAACAAAACCAGGTAACTTAAACTACCAGACAGCAGTACCTACTAAGACTATACATAGTTTAAAAAAAAAAAAAAAGTCTATCTAAAGACAGATGACCTGACCAACAGATGAGGATAAACAAATCAGAAACAGATGCATACATACAGTCACCTGATCTATATGACAAAAATGACCACTGCAGTGCATGGAGAAAACATACTCTTAAGAAAGAGTGATGAGTCAATTAGACATTCATACCCATCTTGAACCTACCTCTCACTAAATGCAAAGTTAAGCAATCAAGCTTTTAAAAGAAACATAGAACATTTTGCTGACATTAGAGAAGGCACAGACTATAAACAGAACCCAAAAAGTGCTTATTATAAAGGAAAAAACTGATAAACTGTACTATGTTGAAGTTAGTATCATCCATGTTAAAAAAAAAAAGTGAAAAAAAAAAAAAGTGAAAAGGCAAGCCACAGAGTGTGAGAAGCTATTTGTAATGCATATATTTGACCAAAGACTCGAATCCAAAAAAAGTTTTTTAAAAACCTAATGAATAAGACATTCAACTCAAAAGAAAAAAAAATAATAATAACAGCAAAAGATCCAAACAGGCACTTCACAAAATATCCAAGTGGTCAACAAGCATATGAAAAGATGCTCAACTTAAATATTCTTAATCAACTTAAGGAAATGCAAATTAAAATCACAGCACTGTATCACTACATACCCATCAGAATGTCTAAATGAAATGACAAAAAATAATAAGTGTTAGTGAGGACGTGGAACTGAAACTCTCATATGCTGCTGGCAGGAGTGCCAAAACGATACAACCATATAGAAAATTATACATGAAAGCCGAATATAAGCATACCCTTGTCCCAGCAACTCCACTCCTTAATTACATTCTCAACAGAAATGAATACATATGTTCACAATGATACTATCTGTAAAAGCCAAATACTAGAAACTACCCAAATGTCCATCAACATTAGAATGGATAAAATGTGGTATATTCATGCAATAGATGAACACTGTACAACTCCATGCAACAATATGGATCTTGAAAAACAATGCTAAATGCCAAACATAAAAGAAAACATACCATGACTGCTTACATTGCACAAAAACAGGCAAAACTAACCCACTGCGTTGGAAAATGAGTTAACAGTTAACTTGGGGAAAAAGGTAGGTAGGCTAGGAAGAGGGATTTCGGAGGTACTGGGGTTGTGATCTGGGTACCGATTACTCGTGTTAAGGATTCTGAAAATTCAACCTATACTCTTATGATTTATACACTTTGCAGTATGTGTATTTTTTTCTTTTTTGAAGACTTTACAAGAGTGATTCTTTTGCTGGAAACTGTAGGGTCCAGTTTAATATGTGGATTACAGTAGCCAGAGGCAGCCTGAAGTCCAAGTCACACAGAGGGAGTAGAAAAATCCTAGGTCTTTGATAACATTGTTGAGGCACTAAATATACAACCTTAGAGCCACCTTCTTCTGGATTTCTTTAATGAGGTTAGGTTTTCTTCACCATTTAAACAGGGTTTTCTGTTACTGGCAACCAAACACATCCTAATACAATGGCACACCTCGTCTCCCCACTGCTTCCCTCTGCAAATGCTTTTAACAACTGCCTATACTATTTCCATTTCCTCTCATCTCAACCCACACCAACCCAGGATCTATAAGCTTCCCATACACAGCTCTCCCTGTGGCAACTAAAAGATGTACATATTGCTCAATCTAAATTCCATCTGGCTACTCAGCAACAATAGGCACTACTGGTCACTCTTTTTCTTCCTTCCATGATGTCACACTTCTGGTTTTCCTCTTACCTCTCTGGCTACCTCTTAACCATCTCCCACGCTGGTTTATCTTCCCTTAATTGGCCACTATTTGTGTCTCTCAAAGCTCAGTCCTAGTTTTCAGCTCATCCTTTCTCTACACCAGTGGGTCTCGACCTTGGCTACACATGAGTACCATCGGGGGGGGGGGGGGGCTGCTAGAAGCCCAATGCCCAATTAATTAAATCAAAATCTCTGGGTTGGGATTATTTCTCCCCAGGTCGATTCTAGGGTGCAGTAAAAGCTGAGACTCACCTCCCCAAGCAATCTCATCCACATTTGCAACTTCAAATCATCTAGGTTAACTATCCCAAGTATGCGTCTCTTGCCCAAATACCTCCTTGGAGTTCCAGACCCACTTAATTCATTGCCGATGTGACATTCCAACTGGGATCCTTCAAGGACACTTCAACTCAGGATGTCCAAGAGTGAAGCCAAGTTCTACTTCCTACAAATGTATCTCTTCCACTGATCCCAGTGTTAGGGAGTGAGCCTATAATCCATGAAGCAGCCGAAGGCAGAAAGTTCATAACAGTTCCAAATACTAAACCATAAGCAATTTCTGTTCATCTTACCTCTAAAATATGTCAAATCCTTCCACTTCTCCATTTCCACTACCATTACCCTGCTCTAAGCTACCATCACCTCTGGCCTAGAATACTGCGACAGTGTCCTAACCCAATTCATGCTGCATCCCCTCGAAACCCATTCTCCTCACTACAACTAGATTGATCTTTCTACGGTACTAATCATGGCTTCTCACCTCAATTTAAAATCCTTTACTTATTCCTTGATGCTCTTCAAGGCCACAGTTATGTAGCCTAAAAGACCCTCCTTGGTCTAGTCCCTGACCACCACTCCCCTCCTCTGTATTCAGGCCATCCAGCATACTATTAATTCCATGAATGCAACATCCTCCCTCCCACTGCTGGCCCACTGTCTAGAACACAGGAACTATGTCTGGTTTTGTTAATTTCTGACATAGCCGGAAGCAGAACTCCAATCATACTTACTGAGTCAATGTTGAATGTTATTGTTACTATAGTTAATAAATACTATAACCACAGTACTATATTGTTACAATCACATACATTATAAATATCATACATACTAGCGTGTCTCTGTATATATGTGTATATATATATATACATATATATATAAAACTGTAACATATTTTCACGTTTACTAGCATATGACCACATCCTCCTACTAAATCAAAGTAGGCATAATGAATTACGTGGTGTAACTGCTCATCCAACCTAGTGTAGCTGAGGTGTACATACTTGAGAGCAGGTATGACTTTAGCAACAGCAATACATCTACGCAATACATTTATGAAAACAGGAAGACTCAAGAGATGCAAATGGTTACTTACTCTTGAAGACTATGTGACAAAATGGTGAGACTATTAACAGAATGTAAGAAAGAATATTCTAGCCTAGATGCCCCAACAGAATACGTATTACACGGGGAAGTGTTACTTCTCCAACCCTCTCACCTATTTCTTCATATACGATAAGGCACATTTTGCCCTAAAATACGTTAGGAGTGAATACATATTTCTCCCTCCTCTAGCTTCCATGTGGATTTAATAATTTTTGAGCTCTCTCCTTCCCCATTCCTCACTAGCTTTTCCTGAGGATAAATAATGGTGAGGGAGGCACTAATAATACGTGGCTTAGCCTCTTCTTCTTCTCACCCCTTGGAATCTTATACCGAACACCATCATAATACCAGATTCCCTTTTCCTCCAAGCTTAAAGTTCACAAAGGTCCCCACTGCCAATTCTGTCTGTGACCATGGGTGAACTAACAAGCCACTTGGCTATCAGACGGTTCAGATAAGGCCCTACTTTCCAAAAACTGTATCAGCATCGGAGGCAAGACTGGATCACCATTTGCCTTGTCTTTCATTTCTATTTCTTAACTGATTCTGGACTTTGGAAGAAAAGAAGATGCTATTTATTGACTCTCTCAAACCACAATATATGTAAGAACTTCACAAGCCATAAAAGGATTGTAACTTTTTTTCTTCCCTATTGTTAATCATCACTTCTAGGGCCTGACCAGACCAACAAAGAAATAATAATGCTACTCCCCAAGTTCCTAGATCTTACAATGAAGTAACAAAAGCAGAATTCAGATGTAATGGTCAGCTGCTGCCAAATATGCAGTGACTAATAACCATCAACTGAATAAACACATACATTTAAATCAAAAGTTAATGTCTGGAATTAAGATTACATAAACTCTGGGGCAGTTGGGACAGTTAAACGTCTGCCTTCAGCTCAGGTGATGATCCTAGGGTCCTGGGATGGAGCCATGCATCAGGATTCCTGCTCAGTGGGGAATCTGCTTCTTCTCTCTCTCTGCCTGCCACTCTGCCTACCTGTGCTCTCTATCAAATAAATTTAAAAAATAAAATCTCTTTAAAAAGTTGCGTAAGCTCTTTCATCCAAGTAAAAACAATCAGGAATTTATCTACAGGTATACTTGCACCTGAGTGTAGAACACAACTAAAAGGATAATCATTACAAAGCTGTACGTAATTTTTTTAAATTGGAAATAATTTATATTCTAACACAAACTAACCAAAGCAGGAGTAATCCATTGAGTAAAAGACTGTGCAGCCATGAACATAAATAAGGGTATATCTCCATATACACTAATATGCAAAAAGCTCCAAGGTTTAAGTTTTTTTTTTTTAAAAAGCAAGAAGTACAACAGTATGTACAGTATGTTCCCACCCATGTTAAAAAAATATATATATACACACACACACCCATACATATATATATATACACATTACACTGAATCAAACGAAACTGCCTACATTCTGGATTATAAAGATGGCAACTTCATTTGGTTCAACATATTAAGTGCTTATTTAGGCATAAGATATTATGGAAATACATAAAACACTCACACTGAAGCTCCCCACACACACTAGGATTTTTTTTAAGTACGTTCCACGCCCAATGTGAGGCTCAACTCATGACCCCAAGATCAAGAGTCACACATGCTCTCCTGACTGAGCCAGCCAGGCACCCCCACACTAGAGTTTTTGAAACTCTCGCAGGAATATACAATTGATTTGATTTATACCTCTGGCCTCAGAGAAATTCAGAAAAACACAAAACGAAACCAAAAACCAGAAGTCATTTAAAGGCTATCTGCCTGCTATTAATCACAAGTTGGATCTAGCAGAAGAGAATATATTATGATGGGTAATTAAACACTGAAGGTCAAAGTAAATGCCAAGTTTAAAATTCCATAATTTTCCAAAGTAAATTAAAAAAAATCCAAGGTTAAGCTTTCCTTTTTTCCAATTACATTTCCTCTTACAGTTTATCATCCCATCAAAGAATTCAAATTTCCACATATGAGTACCAGAAAAAAGAATAAAACAGTAAAGAGGCACAACCTGAAGATATACCTCAAGTACCATAACTACAGAAGCCATGGATATGCCTAACTACTTTTTTTAGATTCTCCTTTAAAAATATGATTACTTCAGTTAAAACTATCTTTCTAAAATTCCCTATATATAGCTAACAAATTGTAAAGTGAACTTCTGGAAGATCTGAATAAAAGGACATCTCAGCTGTGCATTTGGGATACACTGCACATAGTCCTGAGCCTAAAGGATTCAGCAGAAGCTGTGGCAAAAAGTACCGTATTTCCACACAACACCCCCACGCCCCGGCCCCATTCCACAGATTTCCCAAGTGCGACATTCGCAGAGCTGGAGGTGCACATGTCTGACGAACAGCAGGAGTTCAGATGGGCTCTTGGCTTCACCCACATTCATCCAAAGGTGGTACAAACTGTGACTACCTGACATTAAAACCACCACCAGCACTTTGACCATTTCTTAATGAAGCACTTTCCCCACACATATCTCACCTCGGGCTCCCCACCATTAGTCTTAAAACACTTAATATTTATTTTCTTTCGAGATTACTTTCACTTATTTTATCCTTGATATTTTAGTGAACACTTTTTTCTTTTTTTCATCTGATGTGCATTTTTAATTTTACTATTACTTTTTGTCACATATTTCAAGTATACATAAAAGTACAGAGAATAACATTAATATAGTCAACACCCATGTACCAGCTTAGCAAGATCTTAACATTTTGCCATATTTACTTCAGATCTTCTCGGAGAACTCTGTTATAGGAAACAACCGCTGTGTACCACTTTCTCATCTCCAATCCTTACCCCTCCTTCCCTCCCCAGAGACAGCCACTCCGCTGGTGTTTAACATGCCCATGCATTTATAAAACATTTTTAGTACATACTATGAATGAACTATGATATGTTTGTCACTTTGCATATTTTGACATTATATAAATCGCATCATACCATACAAATCATTCTGCAACTTGCTTTTTCACTCAACATTGTCATCATTTTAACTGCTGCATAAAATTCCATTGTATGAATATACCATCATTTATTTATCCATTCTCCCATAGATGGACATTTAAGTTGTTTCCATTTCTTTACTCTTACAGACAATGCTATCGTGAAGACTTGTACATATCTTCTTGGGTACACATCTGAGTTTGAAGGACAGGAGCCTAGAAGTGGGCTGCAGAGTATGCACATCTTCACCTTGCCAAATTGCTGTCCAAAGTGATTGCACCAATTTACACTTTCTCCAGCCGAGTATGCAAGTTTCTTTTGTTCCACATCCTCTCAAACACTTGGTATTATGAAGTTTTTAAAATTTTTGCCAATCTGATGGACATGAAAAAGAGACTCAAAGTTTGTAATCTGCATGTCCTATAAAGATACTCATGTTTACTGACTATGTGGACCACTTATTTTAAAAATTTTTTTCAGCTTTCACATTGCCCTTTAATTCTACCAACCCCTTTCCATCGGGATTAAGAGTAGAAACTCTGCACCCAGGCTGCCTGGGTTCAAATTCTGGCTCCATCACACCCACCTAGTTTCTGAGGATACTTTGCTTGGCCTCCCATTCCTGTTTCCTCATCTATAAAGAGACAGCAGCACCCACCTCACAGGGTTGTTCAGGGCTTTTTGAGCTTGTATGCATAAAGTGCTCAGAACAGTGCCAGGGAGAGTGGATGCTTTACCCCCAGATGTCCCACAGCTGCTCAGCCAGATTCCCATGACAGATCTACCAAACCTCTGATGTGGGAGCTTTAAAACATCTCAATTGTGGTAACTCAGCTAAAGGGCATGGGTCCTTCTGTTTCAATGGCACGAGTGAATCACTGGCAACGTGTTCCTTTCTGAAGTCACATTATCTGCTCACTTCGTCAGGAGTGAGATGTACTGTAAACTCAGAAAACAGTATCCCTACGTTACTGAGTAAGTCATATAAACAACGTGTGAGAAAGTGGGAAACACCAAGAAAACTGTGTAGCACAATGTTTCTGACATTACATTGACATCCAATACATATCGGTGATTGCCTGAGAAGGAAATGTTGCTGACCTGCCTCTAGTGAAAACTTCGATGGTGTTGAACCACAAGCTAGACTATCAGGAAGGAGGTACAAGGATTGAGGCACAACCCTGCTCTTGACCTTTGCCTCACCAGGCTACCTGGCTTCTGTAATTCTACTTTGATGCACCTCCTTTGCAGCGCAGTTTTAAGAGGATCCTCCTTGAGTGTCTAGCATTCAACACTCATGAAAGAGGGCAGAAACCCCCAGCTTGCCTCTCCGCTCTCGGAGCTCCCCTATGCAGAGTGGATGACCTTTCGCCCAATCAAGGTTTCGATTTTCACAAGAGGCTAGCCAAGTTGCCAACCTATTCATCTTGAAAGCACAGATTCACCATCAAACAGCATAGGAAATCTGCAATTCTGGACCTAGCCAGATGCAATAACCTAAGGACATTTGCAGCTCATTTCTTGTCAGAACCAGTTGAGGACAGTGGTATTGATGGAAGACTGTGTCCAGCCCATCCATTCCTCTAGTCTAGATAGCCTCGCTTTATCCACGGCTTAAGCCATCTAAAAGCTGCATAACGTTAATACAGCGGTATTCTCCGAGGTGGTTGGATTACTGGTGATTTTTATTTTCTTCTTTTTAAACTCTTGTATTTTCCAAATTTTCTACCATGAGAATGTGTTCTGTTTACAATAAAAGAAAAACAAATGTTATTTTTAAAAGCTACATACTTGGAATATACTCTCTTCCCCACTCCCACCCTCCCGCATCCCAACCATAAGTACTTCAACTAAAAACCACTAGTTTCAGATTCTTTGCTTTCAACAGAAAACTCCACAGAAAAATTTATTTGTGAAACCCAAAAATGCACTTTTAGGGAGTTTTCTGCTTTGAACAGGAATGTTGCTGAGGTTCTTCTCTACTCCATCTCTCAGTTCATGTTACTTGTAAGCCATATAAGGAATTTCTTCCAGAACTAAACATCAGGAAAACCGCTTCACCTGAGCAACTTCTGTCCTCTTTCTTCATGGACAGTGAGAATCATGTAACTTGTCAGGTTTTCTCCTTTTATTTTAAGCAACAGAAAGGTCAAATACAAATATGAATTGTAACTAATAACTGTGCAGGACCTTATCCCTATATAGCTTTATTCTGAGGATCCCCAGCTCTAAATTGGCTTTTTAGTTTGTTTTGTTGTGTTTTTAATATTCTTCTACCAAGCAGATTTATGAAGCCACTCTAAGCCCTTCTTACAGTAAGGCAGGACATAATTAAATGTAACAGCATACACTGCTCAATATTAATGTTTGTAATTTACATCCTAAAAATTTTAAACTGAGGGACAACAAAATCATTAGTGCAGTGTTAACAATGTTTTTCAACTAATAAAAACTCAATGCAACATAAGAAACTAAGAATTAAGAAATTAAGAATTAAGAATTAATGATGATTTAACTCTGATGGTTAAACCATTAAATTTCTTTTCTTTCTTTCACTTACAAATGAGATCTACTTAATTTTTTATACTAAGATATAGAAAACAGCAAAAATTCTTCCAGAATTATACAGAATAATTGAGAGAGCAAAAGAAGATAACACAGGTACTATAAACACAGACTTCAACATCATCAGATAAGATCTGTACTCAAATGTTGACATCACTACTTATAAGTAAGTATGAGTCTGCCCAAATGTAAATGTGGAGAATAACATTAGCTATTAAGTGTGTTGAGAACTAAGGAACGATGTAAAATACTTAAAACAGCACATAACATATGTTATCCACTCAATCAGAACAGCTGCTGCTATCATTGTTGTTATGTATAAACACTACGGAGCCCCTTTAACCATTTAACTACATAGACAAAAACTACTGAAGGATTTTCTTGTATACCTGCAAAACAAATATTTCTCAAAAATGGGTATTTAGCATAACAGCTCAGTGACTGGGGTACTCTAACCAACTTACCTAAACTGTCCAGTGCGAAGAAAACAAAGAGCTCGGTTACCATAAAGAAGATGATTTTCAGGTCTTTAAAAGAAATAATGTTTAGTCAGTAAAGTACATTACATACAAAACAAATAAAAAGCACACAGAAAAAATAAGGCATGAAAAACTTTTCAAAAACCTTACATCTGTGTGGCAGAGCAGAAAGAATATAGGATTTGGAGACCTAACTGGGTAAGTCCTAGTTCCTTTACTTCCTTCCAGAGTAACTTTGTTCAAATCAACCTACACTTCGCTGTATTCAAAATGTTCTACTTTTTCTGCCTAGCTCATAGGAATATTGAGAGGATCAAATGAGACATATTAAAAAGCTAGCAGATCACAAGCATGGTGTAAGTACAAAGGACAGAAGTTATACTTATGTAACTCAGGACTATACCACTTTGACAAAGAACTGTGACAAAGTCTGTAAATTTCAACAATTTAAATAGCTTCATTTCAATTTTTGTCTTTTCTCATTTAATGTTTCTTTCCTCAGAACAGAGCAGCAGCCTTCCAGATGTGGTGTGCTACCTTGATTCACTCATTCCCCATAGAGATAGGCAAGGTAGGAAAGAGAGTAGCTGTCTACAGCACATTCCCCAAAGACCGCTACAATATTAGATGGCCCAGTTAAGATATCAGTAGGAACCAAGTATAAGGCACACATGCAGGAATGCTAAAAAAAAATTCTAACAGCTGAGCAAACAGAAGATAAGGTAGAGAGAACACACACTCTCTCAACAATTCCAACTATTACCCTTTAAAAGTTCCCTCTTAGAAAGCAAAAATTCCTGAATGGGTAATATCTTAAGTATTAGTAACTAACCCTTTTTGATTAGCTAATAATTTGGAAGGTATTAGCTAAAGGCAAAATGAGAACAAGAAAAAACAGGTGACCTATACTGGAAAGCCCAAGAGAAAATGGGCAGGGTAGAAGCAATATTCACAATTCTGCCTGACTTGCTTGAATTCTACTAGTCAGTTAAGTTCACCTCCCCGGGCCATCCCTAACACTTCTAATTCCTAAGGGTGAGAAAATCTATTCTACATAGCAAGCTGAGGATACTCTCTCCAATTCCTTGCCTTGCTTTTATTTCTCCTGACTAGCATTCCAACTTGATCTGCCACACAAAAAGGATCTCATTGTTCTATTTTGCTCTTACCTATATTCAATGGCTCTGGTGTAATAGATAATAGCTATATCAAATCTTTCTTTTGAAAACTCTTCATTTCCTCTTATTTTCATTAGCTCTCCTTGCTGAGAAACCAAGGTGAAAGAAGACCCATCAATTAAAAGCAAAGACAATCAAGAACCTCAATATCTAGGAAAAATGGTTCTGGGCTTTTACCTCTGGTAACAGAAATAAGCTGGGGGATTATTTATGTAGAAAATGAGAATCCAATACCTAATATTTTGGTATATTTATTTTAAAAAATCTGTTTCTGATGATTCAATGCCAACTTTGTTAAAGGAATATTAAAAAGTAAACAAAACCACTACATTATGAATAACGACTAACAATTTATCCCCTTGTGTATAGTATTTGGCAGGCCCACTTTTAAAAATACCTGAGCCTGCCATATAGCAAGGAAAAAAACAGATGCAAGGTAAAATTTTAAGTTAGAAAATGTGGTATTATTCAATGATCCTGAGTGCTTAAAAATTTATGTATATATAAATTGGAAGCATACAGGCAATGTTGAATATATTAATTGCCAAAAATTGAGGCAGCAAAATTAGCAAGAATGAAATCAAAGATGTTATAGATATAAGGGAAACTCTTCACTTCAAATACTCAAATTTTCAAAATAAACAGATTAAAATAAACTGGATCCTATAAATGGCTTTAGTAAGTGAATTAAATAGAACATTAAATATTTTCCTAAATCCTTCTTTAAAAATTTAGTTAAAATCGTATTTCCCAGGGCATCTGGCTGGCTCTGTTGGTAGAGAATGTGACTCTTAATCTCAGGGCTGTAAGTCTGAGCCCCGCCATTGGGAGTAGAGATTACTCAAAAATAAAAATTTTTTTTTTTTTTTTAAAGATTTTATTCATTTATTTGAGAGAGAGAGAGATCACAAGTAGGCAGAGAGGCAGGCAGAGAGAGAGGGGGAAGCAGGCTCCCTGCTGAGCAGAGAGCCCGATGTGGGGCTCGATCCCAGGACCCTGGGATCATGACCTGAGCCGAAGGCAGAGGCTTTAACCCACTGAGCCACCCAGGCGCCCCAAAAATAAAATTTTTGAAAAAAAAAATTTCCTTTGAGTGAATTCTATGGCATATGAATTATATCTCAATAAAGCTGTTACCAAAGAAAATTATATTTCCTCAACTAATTAAAAACCTTTTAGTTTAAAAAAAATCAAATTTCAATTTTCAATTAACTTTTAAAATACATATAAATGTTTATTATTCAATATTCTACAAATTTACTTTAATAACATATGAATAAATATATTTAAAATACATATGTAAAACTTAAAAATTCTGATCAAGATGTCGTTTTCCTCTTCCAAAAAAATAAATATTCCAATCAAAATTTACTAAAATTTTCCCTCAAACATGTTACTAAATTTTACAATAGTTCCTTGTGTGCTGACAAACAGCAGTTTTACTGAACTTTCTGAATGTTAATAGAAGTTCTAACACATAAATTTTAAAATATACTTACAAGTAAATATTTATTCTCACCTCTATACATTCCGCACAATTTTGAGTTTTAAATTCTTCAAGCAAATTGCAGTTTTCTGTTATGACTTTAGTTATGTGATACTTGTCTAAATTTTATTTTTAGGAGAGAGTGAGAGAACATTTGTTTAAAAAAAAAGCAAATTGGTATTGTTAAAGTTCTAAAACTTAGGTTATATAGGTCAGTCCATTATTACACTTTCTAATAACATGTTTCTTATAATATTTCACATGTATCAAATAATAACAGCTTAAAGTGAACTGATAAAATGTTTTAGAACACATTAGATTCATTGCTTGTGAATCTAATCTGTTTTATTTCTAACATTAAAAAAAGCACTTATAAAAAAAAAAGCACTTATTATTACATTAGTTCTAATTGTAGCTAAAACAAATCCTCAGTCATAATATTCCAAATAGGCCTCATACTTACTCAAGTTAGTTCAACAAACATTACTGAGCACCTATGGTGTACCTGGCACAATGTTCAACAGAAATGTCTGAAAACAAAAACCTGGCAAACTCTCTAAAATGTATTTAATGTAACAAATAAAGAATTTTAAGAATCTTAATTCAATATTTTGACTCTCATGAATGAAATGTTAAGATGTTATTTGAAATACTATTCTTTTAAAAATTTAATAAACTAATTAAAACGCAATAGGTAATAACCAAAATTTATGTTAAAAGTTTATCAGACCTCATTTTCTGTATTTTTAGCTATTCTACAGATTTAAGTGTTAATACTTTTATCCCAACAAAACTATAGTTAAGCCTCTAGCCAAACACATACATTTCCAAGACGAAAAAAGTATATAAAATCTAAATTTAAGGAAGAATTTTGGAAGTTCACCAAATAAAGTAATAAGGGACAGACCTAAAATAACAGGATAAAAACCTGGGCTTTGAAATCAGGGAGACTTAACTTCTCATCTAGGTTCTACTACTCAAGAGACTGTAGAAGTATCACTTAATCTCCCAAAGTCTTAGTTTGCTTATTTCTACAACAGGGACAATAGGAGCTACCTTACAGAGCCATTGTAAAGAAGAGAACAGAGAGAGAGAGAGAGAGAATGTGAGAACCAACCCTACATGGATGCCCAATACATGATATTGGTCCTCTACTTCTACCATAAAATCTACCCTTAATTACACACCTCCAGAACAATGAGGAGAACTGCCTCCATCAGTGTAATATAGCCCAGTATGCAGTATCAGAAAAACCTGTCTTCGTGTTTAAGCTTAATTTCTGTCTACCACTTAGATCAACAGTATAAAATCTAACCTCTTCTCAAGTGGTGATGGCAAATTACCAGCCATCAACTAAAGAGCGAAATACTTCCTGCTTCAAGATCCCTACAGCTATACTATAAAAACACTGCTAACACGCAAATGCTTTAGAGAAACCTATTTCACAAAGTTAAAAACGATACAGAAGGCAGTTTCATTATACAAAAGAATAACAGGGTCATCAGGAAAATGAAAATTATAATCTTAGCTCTGTTACTTAATTCTCTTTTGAAAGAGGCCCCAGCTGTGGATTCTTTTTTAGGGTTATTATTTATATAATTTATGGCATTCACTCGGTGGAATTTTTAGAAGTATGATGTCACAGAAATCATTAAGACAGGAAATACAAAACAAAGCTAACTATGAGGTTACAGTTCTCTTATTCGGGCTTTTCTCTTCTTCACAACAGAAAAAGATTTTTTTAAGAGAAAACATTTTTTAAAATCCTAAGATAAATAAGAAATCACATAACCACACATTCCATTTTCCTAAATAATGCCTTTAAAAACTGAGCCAGGTAACAATTTAAAGCCTTTACACTTACATTCAGTAAAGAAAATACTTAACATAGGCCAACAATTGTCAACTGCTCCTAATTTAGGTAGAATTGTTACATCGCCTGTATATTTCACCCAATTCAAAGCTTCTTCCATTGCCAAGATTTTCTGTATCAAAAAGATGAAGAACGTGATTTGGGTATTAATTTTAAATGTCCATATGGTACCATAAATTTAACATACAGTATTTCAGATTCTTAATAAAAACTTACACAATCTTGTAAGTTCATGCAACCTAGAATAGCTGGACCCCAACATGTAAGTTAAGAGATACCATGGACTCACATATGTTACATCAAGTAACCTCAGGCTACCCTCAGAGCCCAGGTTGCTGCTTCAATTACTACAAACCTGGAAGTTGAGGTTTACAACCTGGCCAGCAGCTGCCCTGGGTAGCAGGAGGATGCAATAATATAAGGTGAATGAGAAGTTTCAGATCTCATCTAAACTAGGACTTCCATCCTTACCACAAGGTTAAAGGTACAGATTAAGGTACACAGGTATACAGAAAGGGACTGTGTATTTTAAATGGTCTATGGCAAACAGAAGAGTAAGGAGATAAAAAGGAGAGTGAAGCTGTGCAGATAAGCACTCAGTGCAAAGATCTTCACGAAGAGTAAGGAGTTCACAGGAACGTTATTTGTACGTCTAGTCTGAAATGACTTCAGAAGTATAAGAGTTATCGATGCTCACATCAGGTTTAAGGGAAACGGGTAGATGTTTATTTTACCAGTAGCATTAAAAATTGGCTTATCATTTTATCTGGAGATTATCTAGTAATTACATATCAAAAATGTTCACACCAGGGACCTAATAATTTCATCTGGGAGAATATATGCCAAATAAATAATCTAAAAAAGAATAAAAGAATCAATGTATAAAAGCAGCCCAAAATTATACTACATATATGGGGGGGAGGGAATGATGCAAACCCCTAAAATAAGGAGATTGCTTAAGCAAAATACAGAAATCAATACTAGCAAATACTACATGTAAAACACTAACTTGAGAACCCAATTCATGGAGCAACGAGCAGTGAGACACCTGCCATTTATCAGCAGTGGCTGTGCTGGCTTCCTGTGTTTAACACTTACATTTTCTATTTTATAACCAATTCTCAGTAAGCCTCCAATAAAGAATGCATCATTCTGCAAAACAAAACAACAAAATATGAACCATCTTCAATCAGTTATACTTGAAATTTCCAGGGGACAAAAAAATCCTGCTATGTGTACACAGAGTCCACTTCCCACAAGCACTTTCATGCCCAATTTACCTCCTTGGAACCCTAAGACAAGAATTCAGAAGTAGTCTTACACTGGCTTCTAATAATAAAATGGCTTAGTGTAACTTTTAGATATATGGACTTTAAAGTTCATTACACCAAGATTTTTTATGAAACTACATTGGCTGATATAAGGAATAGCAAAGGATTATCAGCAGGAAATAAACACTTGGCCCCATAACTCCATAACCAACTGAAATAAGAAATATGATCAAATGGCTTTCAAGGGAAAAAAACCCTCAGTATAATACAGGGCACTGCCTCAAATAGTATACAGTAAAAGTCTACCCCAAAGAACAAGTATTTGTTGTGGTACTCCTGACAGTGGCGTGATTTTACAAGAAAGAACCCATCGCTTTCAGTGACAGAAGTTCCTGTGAACCAGGAGCTTTCTTTCGTCTGTGACAAATTCCATTTTCTATCTTTTAATGATGAGGAATGGTCCTGGATCTCATCATTTATGTCAGAACCAGGAAGACTGCCATCTACGTAATCTCTCAAATACATAGCACAAACTCATGGACAGCAGAATAATCTCAGGTTAAATCAAACTGAAACCATTACCTGTTAACCACTATAAATGAGTAACATGGGCCTGACACCATATAAATTATATTTTTTAGATACATGGGGAAGATAAACATTCCACCACTTACCACAACTTTCTTTGCCAAATCCACAATATCTTCCATCAATTCCAGATGTTGTAATTTCTTCAAACTTATCTCAGAAGCATGAGAATTGCTTAAATACAAATTCATTTTTTAAAAAATTAGGTTCTCATTTATAAAATTTCATTAAGCTTTATGCTTTACTATATGTTGTATCTCAATTTAAACTACTTGAAAAAAATTAAATTCTCGGGACGCCTGGGTGGTTCAGTTGGTTAAGCGGCTGCCTTCGACTCAGGTCATGATCCCAGGGTCCTGGGATCGAGTCCCACATCGGGCTCCTTGCTCGGCAGGGAGCCTGCTTCTCCCTCTGCCTCTGCCTGCCACTCTGCCTGCTTGTGCTCTCTCTCTCTCTCTCTCTCTGAGACAAATAAATAAATAAAATCTTTAAAAAAAAAAAATTAAATTCTCAGGACGTCTGGGTGGCTCAGTGGGTTAAGCCTCTGCTTTTGGCTTGGGTCATGACCTCAGGGTCCTGGGATTAAGCCCTGCATTGGGCTCTCTGCTCAGCGGGGAGCCTGCTTCCCCCTCTCTCTCTGCCTGCCTCTCTGCCTGCCTGTGATCTCTCTCTCTGTCAAATAAATAAATAAAATCTTTAAATAAAAAAAATTTAATTCTCTTACTTTACTCTAGGTAACCATAAGTTGTTTACTAAGTGGACAAAATATTGTACCTTTTTCTCTCTTCTGTACTACAATGCTGCTATTTATAAACAAGCATATTAATTTTCCCTCAGTTTCAAATCTACCCTCTAATGCTCCTCAGAGGTTCATTCATCATCATGTCACCATGTTTAGTCATTCATATCCAAATCCAAAGCATTAACTTTTCCCATCTTATTACATAAGAGTAAAGTTGAACCGTATACACAAGAGTAAGACAAGCCTTCCCCTGCACTTGGCATTCCTCAATAATGGGGAACATGCTTATCACTGTTTACACAAAATGAATGATATGTAGTAACTTACGTGGCCTCCACACAGGGGTGCAACCGTGATATTATAGAACTGTGCTGACGTTGAAACAGAAGTGGCCAGAAGATGTATATTTTAATGGCATCGCAGTAATCTTGTAGGACAGAAACTGGTTTACTACACCACATATTGCAGATGTCAAATTCTTTATTAAAAAAAAGTTTTAAATTAATATTTTTGCCTCATTTTGGAATAAATCAACACTTAATAGAGAAATGGCTACAATGGATGTGGAAAGGTAAGAAAGAAGAGAATGAGCAAAACAGAGGAAGGAGACTAAAAGGTAAAACTTCCACTAATAAAATAAATAAGTCACAGAGATGTAAAGTTCAAACAGCATATGGAGTATAGTCAGCAACATGGTAATAACTTTGTATGGCAACATATAATAACTGCATTTATGGTAAGCACTGCATAATGTATATAAATGTCCAATCACTATATTGTACACCTGAGACTAATATCATATTGCATGTCAACTACAATTAAAAATACATAAATCAAAAAGTAAAAAAAATGAAAGATATGTAGGACTGTTATGTTGATGTGAATGGATGAACCTCCCACAACAGTCTCCTAACAAATTAAAATACCAATTTACTCACCTAAGTTTCTCTCACTTTGGGTAAAATCTTTATACTGCATACCCTAAACAGAAAAAAATTATTTTCATTTGTATCTGGTGAAATGCGGAAGTATAGCTTTCAATTTTTAATGTAAGGATTATCAGTACTAAAGTAACAAATTTTTCAGTGCACATTTACTTATACACTCTGACTACAATATTTTCGGCTGGTGAGCCTTTTAGGCTTTTTTTTATAGTGTTTCCCCCAAGTCTGCATCTACGGCTGTCTCTTGAGAGCTATTCTAATCTCCAGTCAGAAAACCATCTTTCCCCATCACTCATTCTCTGGTATTGCACATTCTTGTTGTTGAGACACTATTTACCTTCTCTTCTGAAATTGCATTTGTAACTCCCTGTAAAAACTTTTGTCCCGCAAAATTTCTTTACTCCCATAGCTCTGAACCAAAAAACCTTTAAAATGTAGACATTAAGTCTTCGGCATAATAAAAAAAGATCTGTAACTATGATGGTGATGGATGTAGTTTTAACTAGACTTACTGTGGTGATACTTTCACAACATATACACATTTTGAGTCATTATGTTGTACACCAGAAACTAATACAATGTCATATGTCAATTATATCTCAATAATAAACCTTTAAGAAGACACAACGTTAAAACAAAAAAGCAACAAATCTTACCACCCCATTGCAGTAAAGTTGAGTCACACGAACATAATCGTTGGACATAAATTCAGGAGCAAAGACAAAATCATCCATATAAGGGCAATCTTCTAACAAGGCATCATCTGCTATAGTGAAATCTCCCAAGGCAAAATCGTCCATGCTGTACCACCCTAAGGAAACAACACAAACCCAAATCAGTAATTAAATCATTTAAGGTAACGTGAGAAGCAGTTTTCCTGGCTTCTATGGTATATTAGAAAAATCCTTCGAACTTAGGCCTCCCCAAAATAATCAGTAAGAACACTGAGTCTGGAAGATTCTCATCCTCAGTCTGCTATTCTTTCCCCAACTCTCTTCAAATACCAGTTTAATCTTTTTTCTTCCTTAGGCTCACATAGTCACCGTCTCTACTCTGAACTTATCTGTTTACATGTCTCCTTTAGATGAAAGATAATTAAGGGCTTCTTCTTCACTTTTGTATGTGCCCAGCACATGGTAAAGCCCTCAAATAATTGTTTGCTGGATGAACAAAAGACATCTTTCCATTGCTGCCCTTTTACCCCACCTGCTTTTACTGCGTCCTATGAAGCATGCCATTTCACCACACACAATCTCCACCATATTCTCAACCTCCTGGCCAGAAGTAAATCCTGACTCCACTGAGAAAATGGTTTCTTTGGCTTTTTATTTTCCCCTATCCATCCATCCGTGTATGTTCCTGTCTTGGGCAAAGGGGCAGAGCTGGAGTGGTATAGGGCAAGCTTGTCAATCTCCTAACTCCCCACAGCCACATCCAGACTTCCATCCTCCTAACAATCGCTGCATCTGGCGCTCTCACAACTACAACACACAGCACTGCTAGATTGCAAATGTGGGCAAAACCCCCTCACATAACCAACAGCCTCATATTATCAAACATATTATCTATGTTTTAAATAGAATTATTTCAATGGGGGAAAAGAGGAATTAGGGCTGGAGTTTCAGACTAAGGCTTTTTTCTGGAAGAAAGTTTAATAATAAAAATTTATCACCATTAGAGAATAGCTACAAAACATAAACATCACTAAAAAATGCAGCATGGTAGTACTTCTAACTCTTGCCCAATTAATGGCCTTCTTTTCCTATCATCATCAACACCACCATTAACACCATTTCTTAGACTGTTCCACTTCACTATTACCCAGCTATTGTTAAGACAAACCAAGTTTCTTTTTTCCTAAGCAAGACCACCATCAGTCCTCAAAATACAAATCTGTTTTATTCTTATTGTGTCCAATTTGCTGTATGAAAACCTCATGGTATAAGAAGTGAAGAACAATAACAATCCTCCTAACTATTCATACTATTTGTCACACATCATACCAAGCATTTTTACATGCATTATCTCGTTCATCCTCACACCAATTCTCAGTTCCAATCATCGTCACCTGTAGTGTGTAGATGGGAAGCATTCTGAATAAAATTAAGTAATTGGCACAAAGTCACCAAGCCAGGAAGGATTCAAACGTAGGTCCTCTGATTCCAGTCTCTCACTCTATTTCACTATATCTACCTTTCCTTGTCACTGCCACCTACATAGCTCTTGCTTGCTGTCCTATTTAAGAACACCGGCATTAGTTCACAGTACTCCCCGCTCTCCTCCAAACTCTCACCATCCCAGCCACATCAAGGCCCATGTAGACAATCCCTTCAAGACCCCAGCCTTGCTGTTGACCTCCTTGATTAAAATGATCTTCACCATCTGTGACACCTAGGCTCTTCCTTCCCAAGGCTACACCTCAGATCACAGTGCAGATCTAAACCAGTTTTTAAATCTTTAACTCTGATTAGCTCCTTTCACCACAACCAAGAGTCATATGGCTCTTGTGTCCTCTACCTCCTACCACAGACATTCTTCATCCTCATCATGATTCTTCCTCCCTTCTCTCCCATTCCCTCCATTCTCATTCACTTTCAGCTTTCTGCAGCTGGGTTTCTACCTCTGCCACTCAAGGGAAACTGCTTACAATAAGGTCATTCATTAGAGACCTTCTCCAATAGGCTGGTTATCTATCATGTCTGGAACCTCAGTGAGCTGTTCTGGATGAACATTGTTTCCAGAGTTTAGGGAATTTAACTCCAAAAGTGAAAAAATAGACATTTTAGGACCCAAAGTGTGGAATGTAAAATGGGACACATGCTATCTTGGAAAGAGATGCACTTTTAAGCTCATTTGCCTCACAAATGTTTTTTGTATATATACATAGCAAAAATTCTCTGTCATAGCCCACACATCACCATCATGGCATCGATTACAACCAGTTAATGTGCTCATACCCAGCAGACTGAACCACTGTGACATCATACTGGTCACTGTCAGCCTGGCAGACCTCACGGATAGCATACCCTACACCAACTACACTGTAATTAGACACTAGTGTGATTTTTATTTTCTATTTTGTTTTAACCAGAGAGGTGACTGGCACAGGCGTTAATTAAGAGCATGGACTCTGAAACCAGACTGCCTAGGATTGAATCCTGGCTCCCCCATTTCCTGAGTGTATGATCTTGGGCAAGTTACTTTACCTCTCTGTACTTCGGTTCCTCATGTGTCAAATGCAATAGCAATACTACCTACCTGATTTACCAGTTAACACATTTGTAGTCCTTAGAATAGTACATGGCATATAGGAAATGCTATAAATATCAGCTACCATTAACATTAGTATTAGATGAGTATTTTTAAAAATCCATTGTTTGGATGCTTCCGGCTAAATGGTCTACCTTAATTGCTAAGTCCAAAGAGCACTTTTCAGCTTACAACTTACTTGACGCTGTTGACCACTTCCTCCTCCTCAGAACTCTTCATTTGGACTCCAAAGACCATCTTCTCCTGGTACTCCTCCTATTCTTCTGGCTGCTTTTCCTCAGTTTCCATGGGCTCTTCTTCTCCATTCCCCGCCACCCAAATGTCAACTTTTTTCTTTTCAGGCTTACTCTCTCCTTGGTGACCTTATCCACCACACCCATGGCTTAAAACAGCACTTTCTGAACTTCCATTATTTGCACAGCTTCACCATGATTTTTGCCATTTCCACATATCACATGTATTTTTATTTACTTAGTATCTCTCTTTTATTGGGCTCACTTGGCCTATGTGTTAATATTCATGACATCATAGGTTTGATGCACAACTTATATTTTTCATACACATTAAATTCTTAACTATTAAAAAATCTATGTGCCACTTTAAATATCTCATACTGCACTGTAGCAAACAATAGTTGAAACATCCAAATGCTGAAGAGTCTCTAATTTCTCCAGGCCACATTGCATCTCTATGGTAATTGGATCAACTGCTACTGATCTTAAACAAGATGTATCACGAGCCTCTCAAATGCATTAAGTTCAAATATGAACTTATCTTTTTCCTCAAAAACAAACAAATGAAACCAAGTTCTTTCCTCTTTCTGTATGTTATCAGTCAATTGCTCTACATGCCACCTGGTTAACCAAACCAGCAATCTGGGGGTCAATCTAGACTCCCTAGTCTCTTTCAACATTCCTATCCAACTGACCACAAAGTCCTGTCCTTTCTATCTACTTAAGAAATCTAAAATTAGCACACACATACCTCTTCATGCCAGTGACACTGCCTTAATTGTCACTTCATCTTTTCTCCTCTGAACTAACTTAACAAGCAGCCTAACTGGTCACCTGCCTTCAACCTTGGCACTCTCTAAAACTCTGATCATAACTTTTCAGTGCTTAAAATCATTCAATAGCTTCCCTTCATCTTCAGAATAAAGTACAAAGTCCCTGCCATAGCACGGAAGGCCTTTTGTAATCCTGTTCCTGCTTTTATTTCCAGTCACTCCACAACATGCAACTTAGAAGCCATTCATACTCAACTGCTTCTGATTAATAAACAAACCTTATTCTGCAACCACCTAATGCCTACCAGTCTTTAATACTCCACTCTGGGAAGCATTTCTTGATCTTCTCACAACTACCAAGTTTCTTTCTGCACCTCTTCTCGGTAAGACCATAGCATCCCGTCCATATCTTTTTGACACCAGTTCTCACACTGGTCATCATGGGTTTATCTTTTTAAGCCCAGAGGCTACACTGTGCCCTACTCATCTTGATTCCCTAACTCAGTGTTTCTCAAATTTTTTATTCACACTCCCCAAGAACAAAACTTTGCAAAATCCACTTGCCACCTATACTGCTGTTATTCAATATCTTTTCTTGAGAATGACTCAACTTCTAACTTAGATGTAAACTTGTTTTAATAGAAAATTTGATTATCACAAGAAGTCTTACATTTGGTAGGACCAGTTTTATTTTTCTAACACAAACTCAAGTAAACATACTGCTAAAATTAAACATTAACGTAAAGGACTTCTAATCCCATCAGTTACAATGAACTAATGGGGGACTCTCACTGCAAAACAAAGTAGATCCTAGATTTATTTTTTTAACTTGGCTGAGCTCATAGGAATAGGGAACATTTAAAGCCACCCTTTCCCCCAAAAAGGAATAAACCTCTAGCTAAAAACTAAAACTGACAGGAGCTACAAGTAATAATGCCAAGAGCAATAATGGACACTGAGCCATGGGCCAGAAGCAAAGTGAGTAAACTGAGCCATGTAATGTAACCTCCCCGGCTCCCAAAGGAAGCAGATACAAATTCTATCAGAAGAAAAGCACCCCAAAATCAAACTCTCAAGATCCCACAGGGAAAGATCAATCAAATAGGAGTTCATAACCAGAGATCATTAAGCAAAGGAGGTGACAACCCACCATGAGGCAGACAACAGAAAGAACAAGCCATAAATTTAGACCCCTAAAGACATATCAGACATTGGGACTGCCATATACAGTCTACAGAATACCCACGGATTCAGAAAAACAAGCAAGCAACATAAGACTATAAAAGAAAGACTTAACATGCCTAAAACAAGAAATGAAACTTTGAGAAATAAAAAATATAACTGTTAAAAGGAAAAGGAAAAAAATGGATGCACTTAAGAGAAGATTAAGCACAGATGAAGAGAAACTGATGAACTACAAGATGTGCCTGATGAAATTACCCAACATTTGTAAATTCTGGTAAAGAAACAAGATAATGAAAACTTTGAAAGATGAAAAGTGACCTGGAAACAGTTCAATACATATACATCCAATTAAATTTCCAAAAAGAGAAAATAGATAAAATCAAAGATAATATTTATTATAAGGTTCAGAATCTTCTAGACTTCATGAAAGACAAAAGTCAGAATCAAGAAACATGTATCTGAAAGAGAATAACTAAAAAGTAATCTCCATCAGACTTAGAAGGGAAATGACATAGCACCAAAGATAGAAAATCCAATGTAACCAAAAGAAAAAGAGTATTTTCTTCAAAATAGGAAAAATAAAACTGGCAGGAGGCTTTGCACATAGAATATCTTTACCATATGGACAGAAAACAATCTATCAACCTAGAACTATATACCCATCGAAACTATCAAGAACAAGGATAAAATGAAAATACGTATTTTTTAATTTTTTTAAAAGACTTTGAGAGAGAACGCGTGCACACATACAAGCAAAGCCAGGGCAGACAAAGAGGAGCAGACTCCTCGCTAAGCATGGAGCCTAACGCAGGGCTTGATCCCAGAACGCTGAGACCATGACCTGAGCCTAAGTCAGGTGCTTAACCAACTAAGCCAACCAGACACCCCTAAAAATAATTTTAGATGAAAACTGAGCTGACTACCAAGAGACTTGAACTTCTAAAAAAATATCAATTAAAAGACATAAACTGCCTGACTAGATTAAAAGAAAAATCCAGTAATATATTCTTTTATAACAGACATCTAAAATTTAAGGACATAAAAAAAGTGACAGTAAAATAAAGGAAAAAGATATTCCAGGTAAATTACCACCAAAAAAAAGGTGGGATACATTAAACAGATACTAACACAGAAAGCAAAATTAGGTATAGAGAGGATGACAGCATAATAGAAAAGGTTCAATCCGCAAGGAAAATAATGCTAAACTTTCACATACCTAAATCGAAATCTCAAAATACATCAAAAAAAGCTGTCAGAACTACCGTTAAGTCAGTTAGAAGTTGGTAGTGGGAGACTGCAACACATCTCTCTCAATTAATGACAGGTGAAACAAAAATTAATGAAGACAGTCTAAACAAAACTGACGAGCTTGAGCTAACAGATACATAACAGAAAATACATACTTGTCACAAGTACACACTGAAAAGTTATAATTCACTATGTACAAGGCTCTAAGTCCAGGGCAAGCAAATGTTTTTTAAAAGATAAAATACAGGTGCACCTGGGTGGCTCAGTCGGTTGGGCAGCTGAGGTCATGATCAGCTCAGGTCATGATTCCAGGATTCTGGGATTGAGTCCTGCATCAGGCTCCCTGCTTGGCAGGGAGTCTGCTTCTCCCTCTCCCTCTGCCCGATGCTCTGCCTACTTGTGCTCTCTAGCTCTCTGTCAAATAAATAAATAAAATCCTAAAAAAAAAAAAAGATAAAATACATACTACATTCTCTGATAACACAATTTAGAAATGAATAACGGAAAGAAAAAACGTTAATGTAGATACTTTTGAAAATTAAACATATTTCAAAGAAAAATTTAAAACATGTAAGTAAAAGAAGAAATCAAAATGAAAAATTAAAAAGTACTTAGATTTGCAAGTTAATGAAAACACTATAAACTAAACAATGTTAGGTAAATTGAAAATAAATTTTGAGCAAGTTCACAACCTAACATACTACGAAATAACAATGGCTGAAAATTAATAAGTTAAGCATGCAATTTAAATTAGAAAAATGATGGATAAGTCCAAAGACAGAATAAGTAAGTAAATAAAAGAAAAAGAATCAATGAACTAAAACACAAAAATGTAATAGAAAGAACTAATTAGGCCAAAAACTAATCGCTTGCCAAGATTAGTAAATTAGACAAACTTCTGGCAAGATTAAGCAAGAAAAAAGAGAAGCCGCATACAAATAATATTCAAAATGAGAAAGGGAACATTAACTGCAGATAAAGCAGAAATTAAAAAGGGAATTAAAAATACCATGATGCTAATCAACTTAAAATTTTTGGTGAGAGATTTCTTAAACTTACCAAAATCAATTAAAAGAAATAGAAAATCTGAAACGCTATTACTACTCAACTGCTAATCACTACTAAATTACTAACAATTTACAATCCATCTACAAAGAAAACATTAGATCCAAATGATCATAGAGGTAAATTCCACCAAACTTTTAAGAAACAAATCACTCCAATCCAAACTGTCCCAGGGAACGGGGGGGAAAAAAGAGCTATTCTCTAATTGTTATAAGGCCAGTGTAACCTTAATGCCAAAATCAGACAAGATAGTCAATAAAGAAAAATGATGGGTGATTTCACTCACAGACAGACAGACACAAAAATCCAAAATAAAATATTAGCAAACTCAGGCCAGTAGTTCATGAAAAGACAATTCACTAAGATCGATTTGGGTTTTTTTCAGTGAAGAATACAAAAGAGAATTAAGAATTTTAAAACATATAAATTGAAACTCATTACATTTAACAGATTAAAAAAGAAAAACCCCAAAATATTCTAAAGTTTTTCTTTCCCACGCAGAAAAACATGTATCAAAATTGCAAAGATCTCCCTAACTTAATAAAGAGTGTCTACAAAAACTTGAAACAAAGATTTTTAATGGAGAAACATTCCCTTTTTAAAATCAGGAATGAGACATGTATGCCCACTATAACCACTTCTAAAGAACAACCATAATCACTTCCATTGAACACAGATGTAAAAGTATGCCAGCATATTAAGACCAGAAAAAAAAAAATTAAAGGGAAAATAATTGAAAGGAAAAACCAAAAGTGTCAGTATTTGCAATGGTATAATTATTCATAGAGAAAACTCAAAAGAATAATAGAAACTATATTAGAAATAATAAGAGTTTATCAAGTGATGGCTAAAGGTTAATTTAAAAATCCATTAAATTTCTATTTGTTAATAATAAAGTCAGAAAATAGAACCTTAAAAAATAACACCACTTATAAAAGCAACAAAACTACTAGAAACATCAGAATCAACATTTTAAAAGTGTTAGATCTGTATGGAGAAAATTACAAAACTACATTAAAAGACATTAAAAACCTAAATAAACGGAAATACATACCATGTTCTCAGACAGGAAGGCTCAAAATCTTAAAGATTTCAATTCTCCCTCAAATTGATTCAATACTTCCAATTAATTCCCAGTTTTTCATGTCACATGACAGGTTGATTCTTAAAACAAGAACAAAGGTCCAAGAACAGCTGAGACTCAAGACCCCTACCCCAAATAGCAAGATTTCTGGTAAAGCTATAGGATTAATAATTATGACAGTGTGGTATAACACAGATAGTCAAGCAGACAAGTGGCACAGAAAGGGGAGTCAAAAACAAACCCATGCTGGTGAACAGAGGGCCAATTCCATGCATGGTTTGAGGACAGCTGTAGCCACAAGGAGGAAAAAAATGAATGTGGATCACTGCCTCACACTTTACACAAAAATCAATACCAGATGAATTATGAATTTAAATGTGAAAGACATCACTTTAAAACTTCTAAAAAGAAACCCAGGAGAATGTCTTTATAATCCCAAGGCCAGGTAAAGTTTCCAATTAGATTACATTAAAATTAAGAACTTCTGTTCACCAGAACACACCATAAAGAGTAAAAAGACAAGCCATGAATTTGAAGAAGATATTTACAATGCATATAATCAACAGAGGATCAGTGTTACCAGTTTATTAGTTTTAAAAGACAACCCAAGAGAAAAATGGGTAAAAGATATGATCAGGTATTTCACAAAAGGGAAACAGTTCATAAACATGAAAAGATGCTCAAACTCATTAACAAAGAAATGCAAATTAAAATCACAAGACACATCATTTCATACCCATTTGATTGGCAAATATTAAGAAATCTGATGATAAGTGATGGAGTAGATACAACTACAACTACAACTCTTATACACTGCTTGTCAAAGTATATAAAAATTGACAAAACCGCTGGCCAAAGTACAAGGTGGTACAACCACTTCAGAAAACAATTTGGTAAAGTTGAACATTCATACCTCATAATCCAGCAATTTGACTTCTAGCAAATAGCTTACCACAGTAGTATTCCAACCATTTTTTACTCACAAACCACTAAAAATGTTTTAAATCATTTTCACACTGAGATGACATCTAAAAGTGTTCAGCCCAAGTTTAAATAATTGCAAATGATGAATTTCTTGTGACTTAAAGATAAAATTGACATATCACTGGTTTAAACTATTATAATTATTATAGCATAGGATTTATCAAAAATAACTGCATACACTGATAATCAATCATAAAACGTGAAATTGTATTGCAAATGCAGCTCTTGAGATGGGAAGTACCTGGATTAGAAATGGCTTTCTCTAACACTATATATATAATGGGTCTTAAATCATCTGTCTTCCACGGAGTTTTTCAGCTTGGGACAATGCCTTAGTAATATTCCATGTGGGCAAGTAGTATGCTTTCCTTATCTAAGGTATAAGTGCTACTAGGAAAGGTAAAGTGAAAAGTAGGACCAACAGGAGGCCTCTATCAGAGGCCCCAGGCATTACTAATTTTAAGAAAGAGTACACATGGAATTTAACAAACTAGAAATTGATTCATTAATATCACTCCTGCCCAAGTACTCCCTAGAAATACCTTCATTACTCCTCTGGGGGTCATAAACCCCAGCATGAAAATTAGAGAAATTCTTGCAACTGTGTACCAGAAGATATGTACAAGAATCTTCATAATAGGAAAACCTAAAAACAGCCAAATGTCCATCAAAGAATGCATACGCTGTGTTATATTCCCGATGGAATATTACACAGCAGTGAAAATTAATGACTTACATCTATACTCAATATCAGTGGCTCTTAGAAACAACATTGAGTGAAATAAGCAAGTCTCAGAAAACTGTATCCAGAATTCCTTTTTTTAAAAAAAACTCAAAGACAAAGAAACCATACAATACATTGTTGAGGGATATACATGTATCTGACAAAATTATTTTTAAAAAGCAAGGAATGACACAGACAATTCAGGATAGTCACTCTGGAGATGAGCGCATACAATACTGGTCATTTTGATTCTTGGATTGAGTGGTGTATTGATTGGTATTCATTGTATGGTTTTTGCTTCACAACCTGCATATGTTACATTATTTTATTTTTTATTATTTTATTTTGTTACATATATTTTGATTGTATCAAATATTACATTGAAGAGGAAAAAAGATTTTTCAAAACCATTTATTATATTTTAAAAAGTAATTAAATCACCTCAACTGCCACTAAAGAGTTACATAAAACATACCATGGAAATTACTATCTTTACATTAACCACAGGTGCAAAATAAATTTTTACTGGAATTAATCTTATGAGGACCACATGAGATAAAGACTGAGCCAGTTAGCTGTGAGAGATGAACCGATCTGACACAGGGCTAGAACAGAAGCCAAGGTGGCTACAAGCAAATTTAGCTGTAAGCTAAAGTTACAAGGAAGCTGGTCAGTAAAGAGAAGGCAAAAAAGTATAAGTCTAGTAACATCAAGTATTAGCAACAATGTGAGGAAATGGGTGTCCTCACTCAATACCAGTGAGAGTGAAAATTAGTACAACCACTTGGTGAGCTTCTGTGATATTCAGTTAAGTTGAAGATGCACATATCCTACTACCCAGCAACTCTACTAGGTGTATTTCCTAGAGAAACTTCCAAATGTGTGCACAAGCAAAGATGTTTATTGCAGTACTGTTTTTAGAGTCAAAAACCAGAAAACAACTTCGAAGTCCATTGATTGGGAAACGAATTATGGTATATTCATACATTTGGATTCTATACCAGCAATTAAAATGAATGAACCAAAGATAACACAATTATCCAATTTATTTGTATATAAATCTCAAAATGTGATGATCAAAAAAATGCAAGTTGCAAAAAGACACATATCATTTAAAACAATTGAGATTTAAAACACATACCACCACATATTGTTTATGGATTCACTGTGAACCAACTATAAAATACGCAAGGAAATGATATACACAAATGTGAACACAGTGGCTACCTCTAGGGAAGGAGGGGCAGGAACTCGGAGCGCCTCCAACATCTGCAATTTTATTTCTTAAAACAAAAAAGGATTTGAAGTAAATTGGCAAAATAGTTACAGTTGTAAATCTGAGTAATGGGTTGGTTAGATCCCCCTGTGTATTTTATATGTGAAATACTTCAGCAATTAAAAAGGGAAATTAGGCAAAGGTAAGAAAATTGAACAAAAAACAGAAAGACAGCAAAATACAGCCTTAGAGCGCAGAGAACGAGCCTTTGAGCAAGAAGCAGCGTAGGAGGTGGCTCTGTAATCGGTTTGACGTTTCCTTCCCTGTGTATCCTTGTAATAAATCCCATTTCCCTTAGGATAAGACGCAAATTTCTTGCAATAAAAAAATGTCCTAACTAGAGCTGTAACTATGAGAAAACTGCTGCCAAGGGAGGAGTAAAAATCTGTACAATGTCTACCTTGAGTCCCCTCGCCAGGATGTTGGGCAGAATCACGAGATAACTTACGAGAACGCGATACAACACTATACGAACCGTTAAGTATCATCAAGAACGCCCAAGCACAGCTAGAACGTATTTGCCCAGTTGGCGTGTACGTATATTTTGGAAGGAGTCTGCAGTTGAAGAGCTTTGGGCGTCTACCGCTCTTCTGGAAAACGCACTCTGTCTGCCCTGGTACCAGCCAAAATTCACCTACGCCTTGGCTCAATTTTGGGGCCTTGGCAGTCCTTCCCCAGAATAGGCTGGCTCCACAGGCACACCTGACGTCGTCAACACTACGGAGCAGCTGGCCATACCCGCCTCCGTCTCCCCCTTCCCACCCGCGTCGGGGGAGGGAGGATGCTCCCGCGAGAAGGGAGGAGGGAGCGCTGGGTTGATTTTCCCACCCCCGGTCGCCTCCTGGGAGGGAAACCGCCCCCGGACTCGACCGCCATTCTCACGAAAATAGGTGGCGCAGACGTTAAAGCACACAAAACAGAGAACGGGGTGCGCACGAACGTTCACGAACACTCGCGAACGAAAACGCGCACAAGGGAAATCACACACTCGACAGGACCCAGGCGCGGCACGCGCGCGGGGACACGAGAGAACGCACACCGGGGCGGGAGATGCTCCAGGATGGGGTCACGACTGCAGAAGGCGCGCCCACGCCAGCGGGGGACGCGCGCCCCCCGGAGAGGGACAGTGACACAAAGGGGGGCCACCTACACCGGCCAGAGGCGCCCACGCCGTCGCCAAGAACGGGAGCGACACAAAGAAGCCGGGAGTGGACACAAAGGCGCGTGCCCGCACGCCTGAACCAAGGGACCCCTCGACTGTCAGGGGTGTCACCCTCTAGTCGACAGTGCGCGGGCGGCAGAGGGATGCGCACACAAAGGGGCTACTCCCACCCGCGCAGAGGCGCCCCGAGGGGCCCAAGGGGTCTGAAGGTGCCCGTAAGACAAAAAGGACACACCCACTGGGGCCGACAAAGGCGGCCACACCCCCAGCGCACCGGCACCCCGACCCACGCACACACACCGGGGGCACCACAGCGAGAGACGCGGGGCGACGCGCACACACCCACACTCACCACACACCCACGGAGGGGGTGTGGAGGGCCCCTCTCCCCGGGCATCTCGGCTGCAGCGCGATAAGGTGACACATCCGGGAGCCCCGCCGCGCGCCAGATGTGCACTCACCGGGGCCCGCCGCCCGCGAGCCTCGGACGCGGGCCGCCGCCGACGCCGCCGCCTCGGGCCCTCCACGTCAACCAGCGGGCGGGCGGGAGCGGGCGGCGGCGCAGGCAGCAAAGCCCGTCACGTGGGAAGCGCACATGCGCAGTGGTGCAGCCTCGCCCCCTTCCGCGGCGGGGAGCCGAGCGATCCGGCGGTCTCCGGCGGTCTCCGGCGGTCTCCGGCGCTCACGCGCTCTGGGCCGGCAAGGGTCGCGGTGCGCCTGCGCCTGGGCTGGGAGGGGGCGCCGAAGCGACCCGGCCTTTCCCTTAGTTTTTCCCTCTCGCCCCCGCGAAGGCTTTCCGGAAGGCGCTTGCGCGAGGTCCTCGGCGCTGAAGTAGCCGTGCTGTCGGGAGGGGCCTGAGTGGGCGCTTCAAGGACCCAAGGTCGAGGGCCTCCCCCCCCACCCCGCAACCCTTGAATAAGAAACTGAAGCTCCCCCGAGAGGGCAGGGCCTGGTCCCGGGCGCCTTGGCCCAGACCTGGGGGGGCGGCGTGCGTGCCCCGAGCCCGGTTGTGCCAAGCCCTTTCCGCAGGGAGGCGAAGCCTGCAGGGTAGGAGCAGCGTCCGACCTTTCCTACTCTCCCCTCCCCTTCACTGCAGGGTGCGCGCGCACGCGAGGTCTGGGGGCTCGTGCGCACTTACAAGCAGCGTGTGTTGGAGGTGTGTGCGCAGGGTGGCGGTGTGCAGTGGTTTAGGCTAGGAAAAAAACTGCAGAGGCTGTGCCCCTAGCAAAGCGATGAGGCTACAACAGACCAGTGATGAAAGGGAGTAAATCACCGACGATGATTGTGTTTCTTTCCCACAGATTGTCTAAAGCCACAGGGAAAATGGTGGAAAATTCACCGTCGCCATTGCCAGAAAGAGCGATTTATGGCTTTGTTCTTTTCTTAAGCTCCCAATTTGGCTTCAGTAAGTACTTTCCTGATGGATGGCCAGGGCCTCTTTTCTGGTGTTCAAGGACAAGGAAATTACTGCATTTGATCTTAGAATGTGCACATATGAGCTGTGATTCTTTCTACTTATGTCTCTTTTTAAGAAAACCTAAAGGGAACTTGTGTTTGGTATTTTATATGCCCGACACTAGTCTAAGTAATCTCAACAAATATTTATACAGCACCAGACAGGATTGCAAAGTGAGTAAAACCTGGTCCCTGTGGTCGTAGTCTTCTGGACAGGACAGACAAGGGAATCTACAATTAACAGTTGGAAAAGAGCCATGGGAACCCAGTAGAGAAACATGAAATCAGACTAGGAAACAGGGTTTAGCTTTCTCCCCGCCAGTGAGAAGGAAGGCAATAAGAAGGAAGATGTGGGAAGGTTTTGAATGAAGGGTTTAGAGTGAGTAAGTTGGTGCAGGTGCAGCCTGTGGGAGGCAGGAAGCCAAGAGAATTAGGCTAGAGAAGCCATGTGCACTTTACAGTCCTAGATCTGGCTTAGTTCCCGGAAGATCCTGTTGATGCTCACTAAGACACTAAGGTGCCCAGGGTCACACAGCAGGCCCCACATCTCTCCTCTAAAGGATATGAGAATTATAAAGGAAAACAAGAGGGAGAAAATTGGGTGCCCCTATCCAACTTTTTGGAATTTTGTGGAAACTAGGGAAGCAAGGGAGTGGTAGCATTTCTGAACCCTGACTGTATTGGTACAGCCAACCATGCTGTTGGCAAGGGTACTGTAGGGAGTAAAGAGGTTGTGACTTGAGTTCAAATCCTGACTTCTCCAGGGACTAGCTCTGTCACCTGGCACCATCTGCCCAAGCTCTTGAACCTTCAGATTCCTCATCTGTAAAGGGTGGTGATAATGTTTATTGAATGTTTATGATGTATAAGACAGCCCTGTGAGGTAGGTATTGTATTTCTGTCCTCATTTTACAAATGATGATACTGAGGCATGAGGTTTTAGGAATGTGCCCAAGGTCATACAGCCAGTAACTGATAGAGCTGGAATTTGAACCCAGACACTGGGTTGACTTCACTGTGCTGCCTTTTAGGGCAGTTGTGAGCATTCATTCATTCATTCATTCACGCAAAGCGCTTAATACGAAAGATTGATAAGTATTTCTATATAGCCTTGACTTTTACGTAGTGCCTTCCATAGAGTAGATGTTCAATAAATGCTCATTCATTGAATTAATTAACGCCAATCACTTCCATTTATGAATTTATATTATGTTTCCCCGCTTTTTGTATTTCATTCGTCTTAAAAGCTATCACAGGCTGCAAGCCTGTCTCATGCCACCGGTTCTCTCTACCATCTAGTCACACCAAATCCCTCACCAGATCCCTCACACTCTCTCTGTGGATCATGGCAGCGAACAACATTTTCTCATATTTCCTTCCTTCCTCATCTGCAGGCCCCAGACATATATATTTTTAATCTTGCTAATCCCCTACTGATTATTTAGGCCCCAGTTTAGTCACTTCCTCCAGGAAATCTTTCCTGACCATTAACATCACCTCCATCAGCACTAGTGTTGGCTAAGATCCTTCTTATGTGCTCCTGTATCACCTTTTATTACCCATTTGCGCTTATCACAGTGTAATGAAAATATCCATTTACTTGTCTCTATTCCCAGCCCCTAGATTTTAAGCTTGGGAAGGCCAGAGACCACGTCTTTTGGGTTCACTGCTGTTTCTGATGCTCCTGATGTAGAATATGAATCCTTCAACATCATCGATAGAGATGGTTTGAAATTTGTCTCTGCCCCTTACCTTGGGCAGAGGATGTAACATTTCTAAGATTTCATTTACTCCTCTATAAAAATCATAGGATTGCTTTAAGGATTAAATTAAATAATGCATGTGAAATGCTTTGAAGTGTAGGTAGCCCACAGTGAGTGTTTGGAGTTTAGCTGTTGTTTTTACAAATTAACAATAAAGGGTTCCACAAAGACTGAGCTTGAGGGAAATAAGATTGTATTCTGGGAGATGAGCAGAAGCCCACCATGAGGTGGATCAGAACGGGGGTAAATTCATCTTTAAGCTACCAGTGTCTATAATCATTTCAACCCTGTGGTGATGAAGTGTTGAATAGCTACTATATAGAAAGCAAATTGCTAGGTGCTATAAGGATCACCATAATTGCTAAGACGTGATTTCTGCCCTTAAATTGCTTCAAATACAGTGTGAGTTAAGATGTGTTTTAAAAAAGAGACTAATGGGGGAAACGAAGTTGTTTAATGGGCATAGAGTTTTAGATTTGCAAGATGGTAAAGTTCTAGAGATCCATTTCACAGCAATGCAAATATACTTTTTTTTTTTTAAGATTTTATTTATTTATTTGACAAAGAGCAAGAGAGGGAACACAAGCAGGGGGAGTGGGAGAGGGAGAAGCAGACTTCCCGCTGAGCAGGGAGCCCGATGTGTGGAGCTTGATCCCAGGACCCTGGGATCATGACCTGAGCCAAAGGCAGACGCTTATCAACTGAGCCACCCAGGCGCCCCTCAAATAGACTATTTTAAGTGTCATAAATATTAAAGAATGATAGAAATAAGGAGCTAGGAGACTGAAAAGAAAGAAAACTCACTTCTGAGGTAATCGGGGAATCTTCAAAGAGCTTTTTGGTTTTTGTTTGCTGTTATTGTTGTTTAAAGATTTATTTATTTTTGAGAGGGAGCAAGAAAGCACACATGAGCAGGAGGGTCAGAGGGAGAGAGAGAATCTTAAGTAGACTCTGTGGTGAGCACAGAACCTGATGGGGGCTCCATCCCACAACTGTGAGATCATGACCTGAGCCTAAATCAAGACTTGGACCCCTAACTGACTGAGCCACCAGGAGCCCCACGAGCTTATTGTTTTATCTGAACCTTGATAAATTAGATGCATGCCTTACTGACTTCTCTTTTTTTTCTTGTTTTTGTTCCTCTCTGCAGTACTGTATCTTGTGTGGGCATTTATTCCTGAATCTTGGCTCAACTCCTTAGGATTAACCTATTGGCCTCAAAAGTAAGTTTAATGTTTTCCTTAAATAAAAATGTATTAATACTGTTTTTAGGGATCACAGTTTTTCCTTAAGACTACTCAAATCATAAATATCTATCCTTTTAAGATCCATAAATAGCCATATAGAAATTTAAAGCTTTTCAGAGGTCATTATTGCTATACCTCTAATTCAGGATGGCAGGGTGAACACATACATCGTCTCCATTTCCTCCCAACATCTTGCTAAGATAACACTATACAAGAAAAGTGTTTAAGGTGTAAACCCACAGGAACAAATAATGGGATAGCAGATAAGTATCAAAAGAATTCAAGGAAATGGATCGCAGACAGGTGAGAGGTAACTGACTTAGTTTCCACTTTTTCCGTGGTGCTACGATAGGGAACGATGCAGGATTGCAGCTTTTCATTACAGGCTTCGTAGAATGATTTCACTGTCTTTTAAATACATGTATTATTTTAATTTAAAAAATCAGATTTAAAAAGCATGTTAACTCGGTGATGGACTCTTGAGAATAATGACTCTTTAGGCAGTTTAATATTTTCTTTCATATTTTCTTCTACAGATATTGGGCAGTTGCATTGCCTGTCTACCTCCTCATCACTATAGTAATTGGTTACGTACTCTTATTTGGAATAAACATGATGAGTACCTCTCCACTCAACTCCATTCATACAATCACAGGTAAATGTATATTAAAGGGAAGTGCTGGCAGTGGGGTGGGGGGGGGAGGGGGAAGAGCAAGGTATTAGCAGTTTTATCGAGAAAAGCTACCAAGAATAAGCTGTAGTAGGTGACACATATTAGCACAAGAAAAAGAACCTAGGAGAAATAAATACAAAGTTATACCAGAGGAAAGTTTATGTGGCAGAAATAAATTCTGATGAATATGCTACTTATAGCACCAGTCAGCAGGTGTATTTTCCCGTAAAGACCACAAGTATATAATATGTTCCTTAGCAAGTATGCCTGAGGAAAACATATTTTATCCTAAACAGGCAGTGCTGATCAAAGAATGGCAAGTAGGTCCATGCAGACCTTGTCCGATAGAGGGATTTGAGAGTGTGTGTGCTCCTCAGGACCCTTGTACACACCTAACCCCATTGTGTAGATAGAAGTGCCACAGCATGTCTTTGTAGTTTTGGGGTTTTTTTTTTAATTCCCCTAAGTCTAAAGATTAAAATAAATTAAATTCCTGACCTTGCTTAGATTCTAGGAAGTGAAGGGGTTTTGGAGGGAAGTGAAGTGTTTTTTAAGTTGCTTGGTCTGATTTTTTTTTTTTAACTTTTCAAAGCCTTTTTTCATGAGCCCATACAATGTACTTTGAAAACTAGTTCTAGTTGTGGTTTTTTTTGGTAGTTCTAGTATTTTTATATTGCTTTGTGATAAACTACCATATTCCCTGTCTTCTTGCCTAGAATTACAGTGAATAGACGATTTGTGCAAAGAGGGGACATTGTTAAGTTTGCATGAATGGTTGTACCAAATGATTTAATAGTTTGGGGGTATTGGGTTAAATATATTTTCTAAGCCTGGGTATAATTCTGTCCCTATGAGAAATGTGCAGGTGGGACTTTAATCATTATTGTACAGTTGAATGAAATATTAATTTCTTATTCTAGTTAGAGATGCAGAAAGTACTTTCCTGATTTTTATTCTAATTGGGACATTTCTTCTAAAGACAGAATTTAAGTAATCTTTTAATTATGTTAAACATGGTATTTGTCATTATGCAAATATTAGCCTAGTAAACTATTCAGTGGATTTCTGTAAACCATAAAAATGGTAGAAGAAATTGCTTCGATAAACAGAGCTTTTTGTCCTCTTCTGACAGATAACTATGCTAAAAATCAACAGCAGAAGAAATACCAAGAAGAGGCCATCCCAGCATTAAGAGATATTCCTATTAGTGAAGTAAACCACATGTTCTTCCTTGCAACCAAAGAACCGTATCCCAAAAAGTAAATTGCATGTGGACTAACACCAAACATTTACTCTAAGTTTTCGATGTAATAATTTTGACCATAATTATTTTGACTTTCTCTCATACCCAATATTGAAATGTAAAAAAAAATTAGTTGAGTCTTAGATTAAATTCTATTAATATTATAAATGTTCTTGAGTATTAGTTATGAATGAACAGAATAAAATACTGCATTACCATATAGCAGACTTGCTAAAAAATAAGTATTAGTAAAAGCAAGAAGTACCTCCAGAGAAGCATTCATGTTGTGATTTTTAAATGGCAATTATGTCCTTCCTGCTGTTTTTTCGTAGAGGCCCAGAATTCAAACTCTTAGATTTGGGAGAAGGGTACATTTAATGTGTGTTCTTGCATCATATTTGTGTCTAAGCCAGAAAGAAATATTTCTTGAGTACTTACTTCCAAGGTATTTTTCTGGATGTAGCAATGATAAGACTCTTTCTGAAAGAGCCTACATTTTAGAGGCAGATTGAGACGGAGTAAGCAAATAAGCCAATATTAGTTAACGAGTGCTATGCAGAGAATTAAGATAATATAATGCTCTAGAAAGTAAAGGGATGACTACTTTAGCTTGGGTGGTCAGGGAAGGCTATTCAGAGAGAGGCAGTTGAGGTTGAAATTTGATTAGCAAAAGCAAGAGCCCATGAGAAGAATGGGAGACATGGGAGAGATTGCAGGTATGAAGGAGCAGGGGGCGGGGGGCGGGGGCGGGGAAGCAGAGGCCTCCAGGTAGGAAGGAGCTCAGTGTGTCCTGGGGACGGAAGGCCAGCAGGGGGCCTCGGGCACACCGCCCAAGGGAATATGGAGAGGCCCAGCACCACTGCACTACCACAGAGAGCTTTGTAGGGGAACATAGGAAGTCTGGACGTAAGTGTCAGTGTGATGAGTTGGAGGCCCTTTCGCTTCTGAGCTATGGGGAGGCTTTAAGGAAAGGCATGACCTGGCCCGATGTATGTCTTGAGAAAGTTGCTCAGGCTGATGGGTAGAGGATGGATTCAGGAGGGAGAGTTGGGGGGGGGGGGGGCAGAGGAGTATGGAAGTAAGGGGCCCGCTCTAGCACAGTGGTGGCAGTGGGGCTGGGGACGAGCAGGTCGCTCTGCAGCCTTTGTCGAAGACACAGCTGACAGACAGGGTGTGTGGATCTGATTGCGCAGAGTGGGTGGCTGCTGGAAGAGTTGTGATGGAGGGTCATTCCTGGGGTGTCTGGAGCAGTGAGCTGCGTAGATGGTTATGCCTTTTACTGAGTCAGACAGTATTTGGGGGAAGTGTAGTTGAGGGGGTTGAAGGATTCAGTATATGAATTAGTTTGAGTGACTCCTTGTTAATATCTGGTTGTGTCCGTGTGATATTGAGAAGCTTAGATAGAATTAGGTTTTAAAAATAAACCATATATAAAAATAAATAAATAAAAATAAACCATATGTAACTTAGCAAGAGTGTACTCACAGTTGACCGGTGGGACCAAATCTGAACTCCTTGAGCATTCGAGACCTTCTAACTTTTGACACCCTAAATCTCTGCACAGGAGTGGAGCCACATGTTTTTGTGCAGATTTAACTATACCTCCTATAAAGAGAAGAAAAAGTATTAATGTTAAATAGTTGAGAAAACGAGGACTTCCATTTCAATAACTATATCCCTGCCTCGAAAGCATAAGACAGGTGACATGAATCTATTTCTAGTCTGTTGTTTTTCCCAGCTCCTGTATTTCTGTGGCGAGAGCATGTCCCCACACTTCAGAGCAGTTTGAGAGGACCGGTTGGCTCCATCTATGGCTACCAACCGTGGGTAGAACGGTAAATAAACAATAAAATACCTGTTTATACAGTGGAAAACCGCACAGCCATGCAAACAAGAACAAATTACTGCTCTACCTAACAACACGAATGAATATCACACACACATGTTGGGGGGAAAGACAGACATAAAAGACTAGTGTATAATTCCATTTATATGAAACTCAAAATCAGGAAAAACAAACCTTTGGTGATAAATATACAATAGCAGTATTAACCAGGAAGGGCATGAGGGAACCTATCAGGAGGTTAAAAATACCCTGCATCTTGATCTGCATTGTAGTTACTTGGCTGTAACAGAAGCATAGTGTTAATATCATTTAACTTGTGCTTTTTAAAATTGAATCATAGTTGACATACCATATTATATTAATTTCAGGTGTACAAGGGAGCAGTTCGATACTTTTATACATTACAAAATGCTCACCACAATAGGATTAGTTACCGTCTGTCACCATATAAAGTGACTACAGTGTTATTGACTGTATTTCCTATGCTGTACATCACATCCCTGTGGCTTATTTTATAAGAAGTTTGTACCTCTTAATCCCCTTTAGCTGTTCCACCCATCCCCCCACCCAAGATATGTGCCCTTGATGTAACTTACACATCAATAAAAAGGTAAAGAACAGTGCCTGTGTCCCATCCCCAGAAATTTTAATTCATTGGTCTGAAGTGGGTCCCAAGGAGGAATAGCTTTTAATGACTCCTGAACACTTAACACACAGCCAGGATTGAGAACTGCCTGCCTTAATCCATTGGATTTAACAACCTGTGGTCAACCCAATGCTGGATTTAACATCCCCAACATTTTAATCCCCAAAATTCTTCCCTCCCCCTGGGAAGTGGCTGTTTCTTTGGAAGAATGGGTAGTTATCAGAGCAGTCCTTTCACCTTTGTGAGACTCCTTCTCAGATCAGCATCATCCCTTTGTATTCCCCTCTGGCCAGTGATAGGCCTAAGAAGGTTTTAAAATGGGTCAGAAAAGGCCCTTAATTAACTTCAGAACCCCACCTCATCTCAGGCCTCCTATTAATTTTCCATTTCTGTTTCCCAACCACATTGTTCTTACAGCTCATGTGATTGTCAGTGTTTCTCAGATTATGGGCTGCAGTTGTTTGCAGGGTCTTGGTCAGTTTAGTGTAGTGATTCTCACCATTTTTTAAAATCTCAGGATCCCCTTAACACTCGTAAACAGTGTTCCAAAGAGCTTTTATATATGTGGATTATATTTAGAAATTAAAATAGGAATTTTAAAAACATTTGTTTATAAATACTAAACCCATTACATTTTGCTATATTTAAATAACATTTTATGAAAAATAACTATTTTCTAAAACGAATTTAGCAAGACCAGTAGAATTGTTTTACATTTTTGCAAAACTCTTCAAATGTCTGGGATAATGGAAGACAGCTGGGTTCTCCTATCTGCTTCTGTATTCAATCCATTCCAATACCACAGGTCACGAAGCCTCTGGAAAACCACTGCACACTTCAGAGACTGAGAGTGGAAAAGAGAAATAGCATCTTAATGGTTTTATAAACTTGGTTTTGACCTCACAGACCACCTGAAACAGGGTCTCCAGGCCACGCTTTGAGAACCACTGCTCAGTGGGCCTCAACTAGAGTGTGTGTGTGCGCGTGAGAGGGAACTAGCATAGGATACAGTACTGCACTCGGTGAGGATAAATACCGTGATCGAACACCTCTTGTGGCCACAGCAGACCCTTCCCCTCCCACCCCTTACTCCAGCCACCGATGCCCTTTTGATCAGGTCCACACAGGTGCCACTCAGCAGTGCACCCTGGAGAGAGAGGAGGTCAACACCCAGAGGACACCGTGGAGCTCACTGTGAGGCAGGCATCCATCCCCCAACAAAGCCATCGTGAGCTGAATTCATTCAGCTTCGGAGGAGGTCTTGGGAGACTCAGCTGGAGTCACCATGGCAACGGTGACCTCAGTAACGCATGCCTGTGTTGGCTCTTCTCAGTTTTGCTCCCTCACTGCCCACTCCTTCCTAATGTCACTTTCCAAATAAACTGCCTACACACAAGCCTTCGTCGCAAGCTCTGCTTTTATGGGAACCCCAGATGAGAGGTTTTTATTTTGTAAAAACTGTGCTTCAGTTACAGGGCCGGGATATATAATGCATTTCCCTGCTTCATATTCTAATTCAAGAAAAATGTTTGAAAGACCCTGCGTTTTACAATAAGCCCAAATAATTGCATAAAATACCCCCGAAATGTCAGTAGTATAGTTTCCCATTTTAACAAAACCCCCTCCAGTAATTAGATTCTCAACAAGCATTTCATTATGAAAGTCCAAATATGAAATCACCTAAATCAAATCCAAAATTCTTCCCTCCCTAATTTCTTGATCTTCCCTGTTTGAGCAGGACCTCAGTCAGGAGCCTAGGTTTTCTCCAGAAGCTGATGTCTAGGGTCTTATGAGAACAAGTGTACTCCTTAGGCAAACTGATCCAACCCCAACTTTCTTCTATATCCCACTTTTTCAAGGAGTCAGTGGGACAACCAATATAATACCAACCCTGGGCCCACAGAACTTAGAAAACCCAACTAAATCCAGTGCTACCACAGTTGTCCCAGACCCATACGTTGGACGGTATGGATCCTCCCACCTAGCCCAGCACCGTGGTGGAGACTGGATGGGATACGGGGAAAGGGGAGGCAGGACAGAAGGGGTTCTTGATTTGTCTTCCCAAGGTGCAGGTCAGGCTGTGGCTGTTGTCAAGGTCTCCTCATTCAGTGTAAAACTCAGTTGGGTTAACTGTGGTACTACATACTACTTCGGAATGGGCAGAAATTGACTTATCCCCAGGAGCGCCTGGCTGGCTCAGTCGGTTAAGCATCCGACTCTTGATTTCAGTTCAGGTCATGATCTCCTGGGTCATGAAATGGAGCCCTGCGATGGGCTCCACTGGGTGTGGAGCCTGCTTAAGAGTCTCCCCACCTCCCTTGCTCACTCTCTCTCTCTCAAAAGAAATTTACTTATCACACCTTTTCTAATTGGTCTGGACACAACCAAAGTTCACTCTTCAAAAAACAGCACTTTGAGGTAGCCACTAAATAAGAATGGAGCCACACAGAAAGAGGCAGTGGATGTCTCACTGGTCACCTGCGTGGAGTTAGGACCAAGGACCAAATGTTCTGTCCCACTCCATTCCTCGGCACCATCTAAGACCCAGTGTGCCAGAAACACAATGGAAATCTCAGGAACCCGAGGAGCCACAGGGTTCGAAATGATGGTGTTATAGAAAATAAGTTATCATTCTTGAGCAGATGCATTTGTGGGACCAAGAATTATATCTTTCACGCTGTCCAAGAGAAAAACTCTCTTTCTCCAAAAATTCAATACCTATCTCAGGCTATTTCTGCAAATCCAGTGTTCTAGCTCTGCTTGGGTAGATCACAGTCACAGAGGGCCATATGGCCAGGGCTGGATGACACCAGCCAAAGCCTCCCAGTGACTCAAATGTCACACTCCATTCACGCCGTAGTTGGCTTGTGTTATAAAGCCTGTTTACATGGCCCCGGCATATTAGAAGCAGCTGTGAGTCAGCCTGCCCCAGCTGCTGCGGCTACTTCAAGAGGCCCCCTCCTGCCCTCTGACACTGGTTTCCAGGACCCCCTCTTTGGACTGTTCTCAATGAACCATGGGTGGGCATCCTCTGGGGTGAGCACAGCCACTCCTCGCCACTATTCCGTGAAGGACGAGCACCAGACAGGAATTAAAATACAGTGTCCACTTGATTGCTGGTAGAGCCACATGTTCAAGTGCCGCATAAAAATGAAGCTGAAACCAAGCTTTCTTCCTTAAATCTGACATGCGGAGGGCTAGGCCTGCAGAGCGAGTCTTGGCGCGGCCATCGGCACACGCTAGAGAGCGTGGTGGGCTACCACCTACCTGGGTGGTCCTGGCAGATAGCAGACGACCCGCGGGTTACCATTTCTCATCCGCTGGATAAGCCACACCCTTCCCGTGGATGTTAAGGAGTGTGGGCTAGAGTGCAGGAGTGTGGTCCCTAGTCCTTACCCGAGAAGGCAGAACTGTTCTAGTCACTGAGGCAGAAATACGAGGAGAAAGACCACGGATTCCCTACACTGGCCACTTAGGTCGTCTCCTGTTTTTTCCCATTATAAACAAACAACAGAAATCTTTGTGGATAAGCTTTGTAAAGTTGTGTCCTTGGGCTAGGTTTCTGACATTGGGATTGTTACAGGGTCAAAGGGCTTGACCATTGATAACACCCTTAATATATGATGTCAGAATGATCTTCAAAAGGTCATATCTATTAACCCACTCCCTACAGTTCACTAACATCGTACCAGTGTGATGGTTAATTTTATGCGTCAGCTTGACTGGGCGAAGGGATGCCCAGATGACTGGTAAAATGCTATTTCTGAATGTGTCTGTGAGGGTGTTTCCGGAAGAGGTTGGCACTTGCATCCGACTAGGTAAAGAAGATCTGCCCTCTCCAGTGTGGGTGGGCATCCAATTCTGTGAGAGCCTAGAATAGAACGAAAAAGTAGAGGAAGGGTGAATACCCTCTCTTGTCCTTGGATATCAGAGCTCCTGGTTCTCAGGCCTTCAGATTTGGACTGAATCATACAACTAGGCTTTCCTGGTTCTCCAGTTTCCAGCGGATGGCAGATGGTGGCATATTATCCCAGGCCCCATAATCACAAAAGCCAACTCCCGTGATAAATCTCTTCTTCTTATCTATGTCTTTGCTATTGCTTCTGTTTCTCTGGAGAGCCATGACTAATACAGCTGGGTATGAAGTGCTCCTCACTTCTGGGGCGTATGAAATGTCACCATGTTCCATTTTCCAAATCTTACTAAACATGTTGTGATTTCCCACTGTGCAATGTTGACAGGAATTTCAGAATCCTTCACTGGTGGGGAGGGAGGCTTCCTCCCCCTCCCGTGGGCCGCTTATGCTCATGCTAGCCCAGAACAGGAGAGACGGTCCGGGCGTCTCATCCATCATGTTTGGTGTCTCTGCCACCGTGCCCTTTCCAGACCCTTTGCCCCACCTCCTCCCTTGCCCCGCTCCTAGACTGCCTTGGACTCGTGAGGCTCATGCTCAGTGTCCACAGACCACCTGCTGACCGCCCCCATTCAAGGCCCCCCTCTCTGAGTGCTGCACATTAACTCCCAGACCTCTGTCCCTGTGTCCCTGTCTGGGGACACCAAGGCATCAGTGCTGGGGTGGGCACCCACCCTGAAGAATGGGCTTCTGGCTCCTCTAGTGTTCTATCTCTCAGCTTCCTCTGAAGTGGTTCCCCACTTTCAGTGAGGTACACGGTGCCCTGGAATAAAGCTCTCTCTCCCTTGCAGCAAGCCAGTGCGACCTCCGTTTCTTCTGGGCAGTGCATTGGACGGAAGGGGGAGGAGGGACACTTTTGCAAAGTGTCTTTCAAGGAAGGAGCATGCCCTGCTTCGGCCCTCCTCATTTCTGTTGCCTGGAGCGTGGATTTAGTGACCGGAAGTCCAGGTGCCCCTTAGACCATGTAGTGACCTTAGGAATAGAAGCCACACAGCAGCAGAGCAAAAGGATTGAAAGATTCCGATGGGGCTCCTTGGTGGCTCTGCCAGTTAAGTGTCTGCCTTCGGCTCAGGTCATGGTCTTGGGGTCCTGGGATCGAGCTCCATGTCGGGCTCTCTGCTTGGCAGGGAGTCTGCTTTTCCCTCTCACTCTCCCTCCTATGCTCTCTTCTCTATCAAAAAAAAAAAGAAAGAAAGAAAGAAAAAAGAAAAAGAAAAGGAGGGGCGCCTGAGTGGCTCAATGGGTTAAAGCCTCTGCCTTCGGCTCAGGTCATGATCTCAGGGTCCTGGGATGGAGCCCCGCATCGGGCTCTCTGCTCAGCAGGGAGCCTGCTTCCCCCTCTCTCTCTGCCTACTTTCGATCTCTCTCTCTGTCAAATAAATAAATAAAATCTTAAAAAAAAAAAAAAAAGAAAAGGAAAGAAGGAAAAGAAAAAGAGCCCAACTCCTGACATTGTACCAGCCCTGGATGGCTTACCTCTGGACTTGGACAGAGAACCGTCCTTCTATCTTGTTTCAGCCACTGTAAGTTTGGGGTTGTCCAATCACAGCCAAACCCAAGCCCAGCAATACGGTTCCCTTCGGTGTTCAGGCACAAAGCCATCGTCTTCGCCCCGCTGATTGCCAGAATGGCCTTGGATGTCTATTTTCAACTTTGAAGTGGCCAAGAACCACCTGGGAGGCTGTTAAAATGCAGGTTCCCAGCTCTAGTAAGTCTGGAAGGCCCTGGAATCTGCTTTTAACAGACCTCCTTAAAGACTCTGTTGGGAATCGGCCACGGACAACATGTCGATAGCAGGCCTTGGAAACCACAAGCTCAGGCAAAGTCTCCTTGATCTGCACAGAAATTTCCACTCACTGTTCTTCTTCCACACACACCCATACACATCACCCCCTAAAAAAAACCTGGACCCTCTACCAGTCTGCCCTTACTCGTGTGGGAAAGGAAGACGCTGTACGTTTGTATTGTTTTTCTATAGCAGCAAAAAATGAGCAAGCTGCCGCAATGTGGCTCCCTAAGCCCCCTTGTCCCACTTTTGCTAATATAGTAAGTAAAGCAATGGCATGCAGTTTTAATTGGCACGTTTGAATACCAATAAGATTTAATCCTTTATCCAAACAGTGAATAAATATACATTAAAATGGCCAACTTCCAAGAAGCACAGTAAGAAGACCAGGACTGGGGCATCATTGAGTCCTGAGTCTGAATCCCAGCTCTACACCTTCCTGCCAGCTTGACCTTGGGCAGGTTACTTGACCACTCTGACCTTCAGTTTCTTCATCTGTCAAACAATACCCAGTTTATAGGATATAGAGAAACAGGTTTGGCATCCAGTGTGGCCCTTAGGTTATGGTCATCATCATTGTATCTCACACTTTTCCTCATGGGGACCGCTGCCCCCAACGTGTGCTGCTTTTCCACCAATTCCTGTCATCACTGTGTTCATTTCCTGGGGCTGCCATAACACATCGTCTCAAACGTAGCTGCTTACATCAACGGAAATGTATTCTCTCGCTCTTCTGCAGGTCAGGAGTCTGAAAGCGGTTTTCCTGGGCCGAAATCAAGGGGTCGGCAGGGCTGAGCTCCCTCCTGAGGCTCCGCAGGAGAACTCATCCCTCACCTTATCCAGATACTGGTGGCGGCTGACATTCCTCGGTTTGTAACCATGTTATTCCGATCTCTGCCTCGGTGGTCACATGGTATTGCGGGCTGAATGTTTATGTCCCCCCCAAAATTCCTCTGTTCCTACCCCTGACCACCAATATGGAGATGGGGCCTTTGGGAGATTGGAATTAGGTCGTGAGGGCGGGGTCTTCATGAGTGGGATTAGTGCCCCTACAAAACAGATCCCAGGGAGCTCCCTCTCTCCTGCCATGTGAGGACACAGTGAGAAGATGATCATTTATGAACCAGGAAGAGGGTTTTCACCAGACCCAGCCTGGGGTATTCTGTTATAGCGGCCTGAAGAGACAAAGACAGACGGCTTTCTCTTTGGTGCGTATCAAATCTCCATCAGCCTCTCTTATAAGGACACTTGTGATTGGATTTAGGGTCCACCTCGATCATCAAGGATCATTTTCCCATGTCATGATCCTCAGCTCATCTCCTCCCAATTGCCCCCTGCACCACAGTCCTGGATATAAGCCTTGTGCAGGGTCACCGGGGTGCTGGGCAGGACGGGTTCTCGGGGACAGTGTCCACAGGTCCCCACGGAATCCATAAAGGACACATCATGTGCAGCAAGAAGGCCCAGTGCATGAGGGCAACCTGCTCAGCCCATCGGAGTCAGAGCGAGAGGCTTGGAGGCTGCGCTGAGCTTGTCACTGGGTCCTGGGTGTCTGCGGTGACCGCTGGCCCACGGGGCTGGTCTGCCACTCTTGATAAAGTGTTTATAGAGCAAAACAGAACAATCTTAAACTTTGCCACATCTTCAAAAACTCTTTTTCCTTATGGGGTGATGTGTGCAGAGTCCAGGGCCTGGGACCTGACGATGTCTTTGGGGGCCATTACTCAGGCTAACCCAGTATCAAGTACGGCTTAAAATCCATATCAAGAAACAGAAGAAAAAGTGTCCCCTCAAGTCTGAGGATGAAACCCCAAGTGCTAAGGATGGCATAGCACAAAGAAGAAAACCTGTGTCCGGGATGGCAATATTGTACCACTGAATAACGCAAACCTGGAGTAATCGGACTGAGTTGGATACCCATCCCTCTTGTGAAACAGAGAGAGAGACCAACATGCTTGTAGACAGACTTACTCTTATCTCTCTCCACTGCTGTCTCTGTCTACCCCCGCCACTTGGCTGGACCACCTCTCTCCTAGAAGTCCTTTCCAATTTTGCCCCTGTCCTCAGGAAGAGAGCCTGAAAGGTCAAGAGTTTGAGCTCTGCTGAGTCCTCACTTCCCCTCCTGCGTGGTATGGGAGGCCTTGCCCAAGCTCAGTTTTCTCATGTGCTGGAGGGATATACCTCCCTTGAGATCATCCTGAGGGCTGAATCAGGTAAAGTGGATGAAACCCTTGGAATCATAAGATCCCAGCCCACAGTTGTCCCTGCTGCTTCCCATCCACACTCCAATACCCCAGAGCCTGTCCTTCTCTTTCTGAATGTCCTCTACACTACACACACACACACACACACAGACACACAGACACACACACTTCGTTTTTACTTTTCTTCCTGGGAACTTGTCCGATTCATCTTGGGTCCCCGGTTTCTAGCACCAAGGAGCAAAGTATATAGTTGTTGAGTGAAAAAGGAGAAGTTCAGAGGCTCCCCTCTGGAATCATCGGAAGCATAACAATTCAAGAGTTTTGAAGGTGCAATGAGGGAGATGTAAACTTTTTTCATGTTTTAAGGAGTCAAATAATTTAAGTCTCTAAATATTGAGAATTATCAACGTGGAGATCTCGGCAACAATTGAAGTACCAGAAAGCTGTCATTATTTGTATCCCACTTACACATTTCTGAGTCATCTAAGACTGTTTTCCCCTTGAATTTACCGAAGTTAAGGAAACCAGTCTGAGAGCTATTTCAGACCAAATTCGCCGTCCTCCTTGAACGAGAAGATTAAATTTAATGTGTGTGAAAGATAGATGAACTGCTGCAGGACGAAAAGGCAATTAGAAATAATGGCCTCTGACCACAAAGGCCCACAAATTAAAGAACCGTCAACCCAAGACAGAGATTCTATCAGTGACGAATCTGTCCCTTTACTTGACTACAGATCCAGTACAATTATGGGAAAACTAACAGAAATGACCTGAGTGAACAGACAGACTGGGGCCATTTGTTTCTTAAGCGAAATTTCCAGGCACCTAGCTCTAGCCTGTGCTTTTCCATCACTGCTGAGTGGCAGTTGGCAGAGAGAGATGACCTTTACTTAACCTTGAGAATAACTCTACCCCTTCCTGGCCAGAATAAGGAATGTATGTCAAGGCCCTATTGACAATCCATTTGCAGGAGTTATTGAATGTTTGGCCTAAGTGGACGATATCTTTGCCTTTCTGAACTTTATTTTACAAAATAAATATCTCTCTTGGGCCATCTTGGAAGTTAGAGAGGGCCACACACCTCGGACAGATGCCTGACAAATTTAAGAGGTCACTTTCATCTGTTTTGTTTTGGTTTCGGGGGTTTTTGTAGAGTTTTGTGTTTTCTTTTTTTTTTTTTTTTTTACTCAAACATTCATTGGAATGAATATAGAGAAATAACCAACTTTCATCTGCCACTGTTCTTAAGGGAAGACAATCTACTTTCATTCCTTGAAGTATTTAGAAAATGTTTATTGCTGTCAGCAACCCAATAGGTAAGTGATTCCAAAACAAATGCTAAATCAAGCGCTGCTTCTCAATTTAACTCCTTCCCATCCAAAATACCTGTGTAATGATTTGTTCAAAGATCTGAAGTAAACGACATCAGATCAGATATCCAATCCCTCAAAGAAAATGGTTTCAGTGAAGTCAAATCCCCAAACTTGCCCTCATTCTCACCTCTCTCACCCATCCTTATCAGAAGCTGCTTGTCACCAATAAGATAGGTGGTAGTTAGTGCATTGGGCTAAATCAGATTTTTCACGTTGGATTCATCCAGAAAATGCCATGAACCAAATAACTTATGTGATTGAAAGGTGCTGAAGAGTCCATCAACCACACAGTCTATGGATCGACAGACTCTATCAGAAACACCCTTGATCAAAGTCCATAAGATTTTAGCTAAGGTCATTTCGTGGTTATAGAATTTTAAATCTACATAAGTAATGAATATGGAATGGTATCTAATGACGGATGCTTTAAATATTTTCGTTGCTTTTAAATCAGTATCACTTATTTTAAAAGTAATAAGCATGCATCATAGAGAATTTTTAAACTAAAGAAAAAGAATTAAAATTAGCCCAAAGCCATGACTCAAAGATAATTATTCTTAATAGTCTTATGTAAGCCCTTCTAAGAACGTGTGTGTTTAACAAAAAACCAAAAACACTGTAAACATAACTTTGTGTTCCTCATTTTTCAAATAACATTATATGAGTGGTTAACAATTGCATAATATTGTGGGATATGGATACACCATAATTTCACAAATTCTCTATTATTGGGACTTTAAGGATGGTCCCGAGTTTTATTTTTATAAATGTCACCATAACAAATATCCCTCTATAAAAATCTTTGTTTTTATCTCTGATCATATCCCTAGGAAATATTTACAGAAAGGTGGGGGATATAAAACTTCTAAGAGCTCTGACTACCTATCGCCAAATTGCTAGGAAGGTAACCTCCACTTTCCACTCCCACCAGCAAAGCACGACTGTTCACTCATCAACATCATTTTTTATTAACTAATTTATTTATTTATTTAATATGCATTTTAAGCTTTAATTATTCAGGAAAACAATGGTGGGTCTTCCATGACCATTTTCAGAATAGTGAAGTAAGTTCAAAGAAATTTCAAGGCCATGATTTCTTAGGAATGTGTCCAGACTTATTTAACCTTAAACCAGAACTAAGAGCTTTCTGGCGGGTCTGGGAGGTAGAAATGACTTATCTGTGCAGCATAACTTAAAATTTCAAACTCATGTGGAAAATCCCCTTCACATACAAAGTAATTATTTTGCAATAAGAAAAATGGTTATGGGGGGCACCCGGGTGGCTCAGTCAGTTAAGCATCTGCCTTTGGCTCAGGTCATGATCCCGGAGTCCTGGGATCGAGCCCCACATCCGGCTCCCTGCTCAGCAGAGATCCTGCTTCTCCCTCTCCCTCTGCTGCTTCCTCTGCTTATGCTCTCTCTCTGTGTCAGATAAGTAAAATCTTTAGAGAGAGAGAGAGAAATGGTTACGGGCTGGTTCAAACTTTGAACCCACCTAGGGCACCTGGGTGGCTGAATGGGTTAAGCGTCTGCCTTCAGCTCCAGTTATGATCCTGGGGTTCTGGGATCGAGTCCCGCATCGAGCTCCTTGCTCAGCCGTGAGTCTGCTTCTCCCCTACCCCTGCCCTGCTCGTGCTCTCTCTCTCTCTCTCTCTCAAATAAATAAATAAATAATCTTTTAAAAGGTTTGCAAACCTTGGCGAGGAAGCTGTTCTGAAAACCCCTGTCTCAGGTCTAGACTTCAGTAGAGACACCGCTATCTCCATGTCCTTCAGAACCTGACACGCAAGCCTCCCGAGGAGTCCAGGATGAACCCGTCCCTTTTCTGCTTTGCGTGTGTTACTGGAAAGGGGCAGGTAGGAAGTGCTGAAGGCCACGTGCCCACTTCGAGCATTTCGCTGGCTTCTCCTTGCCTTTAGAATGTGCTCACGTGATTGGCCCTCTGCCCGCGCACCCGGCCTCCCCCCACCCCACTCTGTCTCCCCTCGCTCCTTCTGCCTCCACCTCCACCAGCTTCCTCTCTATTTTAGTCTTCCAGGTTCTCACTCACCTCAGGGCCTTTTCATGGGCTGTTCTTTTGTCCAGAAAGCTCCTTCTCCAGCTCTTTGCCTGCCTGGTTGGTTCCTCCCCATGCTTCGGGTCTCATCAAATACCACCGTCCTTAGACCGAGTTTTTCCCATTATTCTCCATCCTGTTTTTCATGGCACGAATTGCAATGTGTAGTTTAGGGCAAGGCTTCTCAAAGTTTCTGGCATATAGGATTAATTTTTCTAAATTTCCAGACCATCGGAGATCTATCTTTTTATAAAATATAATAAAAAACAATATTTTATTTGATTTTAGATGCTGGATTTTTTTTTTTTTACTAGACTCAACAAATTACTCTGTCTAATCGCTATAGAAGTTTCTGAACACTTCTCTCAACTTCTGTATTAACCCATCCCAACCTGGTAACACAGATCTGTGGCCCAGCTCTAGTGCACAGACCCGACTGTGATGATCATTGGTTTGTCCCCGTTAGACTATGAGCTCCGTGGGGAAAGGGACCTCATCTGTCTTATCCACTGCATGTCTACAAGGCCTAGAATGGCACCTGGCAGGTGGTAGGTGTTCAAGACATTTCTATTGAGGACTCCTGGGTGGCTCAGTCGGTTAAGCATCTCTCTTCAGCTCAGGTCATGATCCCAGGGTCCTGGGATCGAGCCCCGCATCAGGCTCTCTGCTCAGCGGGAAGTCTGCTTCTCCCTCTGTCCCTGCTCCTCATGCTCTCACATGTGCTCTCTCTCTCTCTCTCTCTCTCTCTCTGTCTCTCAAAAATACAAAAATAAAATCTTAAAAAAAAAGACATTTCTATTGAATGATGTGAGCGGTTGACTGAACAACCAGTCGCTATAAAAGAGGGTGTGTAGAAAAGAGGGCTCCGCTGGGTGGTTTGGCTGGGTGGGTCCCTGTTGGCAAAGGGGCTGAATGCAGATGCTGAAGTCTGCAAACATCATGGGGGGCCGGCAGGGGCCCGGGGATGACTCCGCCGCACTCTCACCGGCCGGGCCCCTGGGAGGCCCTGGGCAGGGCCTTTGCCAAGGCAGCGGCCACGTTTTATCCAGAGCAGCTGGGCTCAGCCAGGCCCCCACGGTCTGGCTGGCGACTCTCTGGTCTCTGACCAGACGTCCTCCGAGGATCCTGCGTGGAAAGCCCATTCCAGGGGTGTTGGCGTGAACTGGGTGGGGGCAACCCGAGGGAGATGCAGAGAGAGCCCAGGGGGTCAGGTTCAGGTAGAGTCGGCTGGGGGTCATCAGCCCTCTGCTAGGGAGTGGGGACCCAAGCACCCTGCAGCCTCAACACAGGATCCCGCAGGGAGGCCAGCAGGGACGCGGGCCTGAAAGACAGAATCCGCCAGGGCCGGGGCACTGCGGGGAGACCGGAAGCAGCTGGGGGGCTGCTTAGGGACACACGACTTGAGGAGAGAGCCCGCTCAGATATAAACCCACAATGGAGATAAGGGAAGTGAACTTTTCTGGACTTCTCCGCCTGGCCAGAACAAGTGTTGCGGGCAAAACACCCAGCGCAGAGAGGAACTGGCAGGGAGCCGGGGGCTGGGCCCAGGGGCCTCCAGGACAGGTGCAGGAGCCGACGACTGACGGAGTCAGACAAGACCCCCGAGCCGCCAGGACTCTTTCTCGGGGGGGGGCGAGGAGGGGGGCCAGGGCAGGAGCAAGAGGCCGCTGCAGATTGAAAGGCAGCAGGAAGGAGAGCAGAGGGCGAGCAGAGACGCGAGGGTGAGGATAGGAAGGCACTGGGGAACCCATGAGGCTGGGCCCGGGCCCCGCTACCGTCTGAGCTGAGCTGTCTGGTCTGACATTCAAATCGGCCCATGCGGTAACCTCGGTAACCTCGGGAGACACGCTCGAAGCTCACTGTCAGGAAGGCCCCTGGGAAAGACAGACAGGCTGGGAAAACTGTCCTGCACCATCTCTAGGGAGTCTGTTAGGCGCCCAATAGTTCCTATTTGGTTTCTTTCTGTTTATTTTCCTACCACAATGAGCAGCAAGATGTTTCAAATATCAAAGGCCTACATCTAGGTTAACCCCTGAGAACGTCAAATTTCTGGAGGTCAAAGTGGGTCAAAACCACCCATTTCACAGGATTCCGCCTAAGGTCTGTGAGTCCGGGCCAGAAAGCAGTGGGGAGCTAGGGAGGCAGACTGCGTCCTCTCCGGGTCCAGCCATGCCCCAGAGGCCACGCAAGCCACGGAGCTAAGAAGAGGGAACGTGGCTGCATTGCCCAGAACAGAGGGAAGAAGGGACGGGACAACGGGAGCAGGCACGGGGCTGCAAATAGGACATAGTCTTCTCTCGCAAGAGGATGGGCCCTGGGCGGTCAGCAGCCCGGGCCAGGTCCTTCCAGGCGAAGAATCCGGGCACTCAGGTGTCACGCTGGCCCGTGCGGCTGGATGGTGAGCACAGTGCTGTAACCTTCGCCCCCGGGGCCACGTCTGCGAGTCTGAGATGTAAGTCTCTGTGGCTCTTAACTCTCTGCCCCTGGGCTGCCCTGGCCTAAGAGTTCACCCCGGTGCGCTGGGGATGCCCTGCTCCGGCCGCTGTGCAAAGCAGAACCAACCACACTCAGCACCCCCGGAGGAAGGACCGCCCAGGGTCGCCGCCCCAGAACCACCTCAGGCAACAGGACGGTCACCAGACCCTCAGCTGCTGCGCTGCCCGCTGAGACTCGCCACTGGAGGTGCCCAATGGGAGGGGGCCAGCTCCCCGAGGGACAGCACCCTCGGCCCCCATTCCCTACGCCAGCAGCCCTCACCCTCCCTCTTATCCCTCGCGAGCTCCAGATTTTCCCTTTCTTCCCCCCTGACGTCAGGATGGCAGGTGGCAGAGAGAGAGAGGAGTCACTAAGCCTTCCTTGGGGAATTGCTCGTTCACCTGGAGAGGGAAGGACAGTCTCTTGTTCCACCCTTGGGGTCCTTCCTCAGGCCAGTCTGTGGCTGTGGGGTCCTGGCTCCTCTCTCAGCATCCTTCGGCAGCCCCCAGACCCCCAACATGCCACCAGCAGAGCTCCGGGGACTTGGATACAACCCCCAAGTGTCCCCTGCGAGGAAAAGGTGATTATCCACTTGCCCTTCAGTTCCCTGAGCTGTCCAGTGGGGATAACAACGGTCATGACCTCATAAGGTCTTGTGAGAATATCACAACAGAAGTACTCAGAACAGCGCCTGGCACGCGGTAAGGATTCTATCAGTGTTACATGATTATGTAAGTATTACTACTGTTGTTGAGACAGCATTAGTATTTTTCATGCAACACAGGGTAGGAATGCAGCGGGGGTCAGGAATGCAGCAGAACCAAGGACTATGTAATCAGCAGGCTTCTCCCAAACAGCAGCTGCTCACCTCTGCTCTTTTGAGCACATCCGTTCTATTTCTCATCACTCTACAAACCAGCCTTCTCCACTCGCCAGTCCACGGGGCCAGACACATTCACTCGCAGCTCTGAAATGCTCAGGGTGCAGGTTCAGTTCCTAAGCTGGCTTCCCCGCTGAACTGGGGGAAGGTCTCCAGAAAAGAGGGGAATGGGGAGCCTGGGTGGCTCAGTCGGTTATGCATTTGCCTTCGGCTCAGGTCATGATCCCAGGGTCCTGGGATCGAGCCCCGCATCGGGCTCCCTGCTCGGTGAGGAGTCTGCTTCTCTCTCTCCGTCTGCCCCTCCCCTCCACTCATGCTCTCTCTCTCTCTTCCTCATAAATAAAAAAGAAAGAAAGAAAAGGAACAGCCCTGATCCCTGGGACCTGGATTATTGGGAAGCTATTCTGAAATTTCTTAATGTTATTTTACTGATCTACTGTTATCTTCCTGTCACATCTTAAATATTCCGTTGAATGTAGGAGGTGAAGATGAAAACGACCATCATGACAGCTTTGCTGAAGTGACGTGCTCGGAGAAGGTCAAACCACACTGAAAAGTATTCAGAGTCATCGAGGTAACTGACAAGTGAAACGGCTATTCAAGTGAGCTTTGTGGCTTCCCTTGTGAGCAGAAGAATCATTGTGCTCATTTTCCTGGGTGGTTAAGGAAATCCTCCATGCAGCTCCTATTTTAGTTTTATTTGAAAGAGCGAGCAGAGGAGCAAATGGAAGAGGAAGAAAGAGTAGTGGTTTTACCAATTCATTTAAACCTGGGAACAAGTGCCATTTATTTCCATTTAGGATCCGACAAGGAGCAGAGGAATATGCTTGGAGTATCTAACGTTGGGCCAGAATGCTTGTGTTTGGCAAACATCAGATAAACATACAATCATAGGCCGTGTTCACAATTCTCCTGAATCTAAGCCACTCTTGGAAACGATAGTCTCATGTTTAAGAATAAGAGGACTACAAGGCTAGGATGAACTTTAAGAAGCTATGCAGAGGACCAACCCAAGTGTCCACGATGAACAAATGGATGAGCAAAATATGGTCTATCCACACGATGGAATATGTTTCAGCCATAAAAAGGAAGGCAGCATTGACACCTGCTAGAACATGGAAGAACCTAGAAACATGATACTCAGTGAAAGAAGCCGGTCACAAAAGTTCACAGATTTTATGATTCCATTCGTATGAAACTTTAAAATAGGAAAATCTATGGAAACAAACTAATACTGCGGTGTTTGCTAACTAGCTGGAATTTGGATAAGAACTTGGGGGGGGGGAAGGAAAATCTATAGAACCCAAAAGCAGATTTGTGGTCGCTTAGGGCTGGGATGGGGCAGTAGGGGGCTGATAGCTCAAGAGTATGGGGTTTCTTTGATGAAATGTTCTAGAATTGATGGTGGTGATAGTTGTACACATATTTTTTAAAAGATTTTATTTCTTTGAGAGAGAGAGAGCATGAGCAGGGGGGAAGAAGGAGCAGCAGAGGGAGAATTAGATTCCCTGATGAACAGGAACCCCGAGGCAGGGCTGGATCCCAGGACCCTAGGATCAGGACCTGATCCAAAGGCAGATGCTTAACCGAGTCACCCAGGTGCCTGATGGTTGTACTTATTTATAAATATGCTAAAAACCGCTGAATTGTACACTTGAAATGGTTGAATTACAGCGTATGAGAATTCTGTCTCAATAAAGCTGCTAAAAAAATTAATGGATGGATGAATAGATGGATGAAAACTGGTTTAAGAAAGAAAAAAAAAAGCTAAGTTATCCACATTTACATCATCCCAGATATGGAAAACTGAGAAAGGCTGGTCGACTAACTTGGTCTTTTGATGCAGACGTTTCCTCTTGTCTTGCTAAACTATCTTTCTAACGGTGAGTGAATTTATATTCATTGCATTCTTAGGCAGTAAATAATTCTTTTAAAATGTTAAGTTACCCCAAAATATGGGATCCCAATAGTTACTTTCCATTTCATAAACCTAAGCAAGTAGATCATTAGTTGTCCTATATCTCATTGTATTAAATATTTGCTAGTCTACAAATAACAAGTTTTCCACAAAACATGTTCTGGGTAGAACTTTAGAACACGGCCATGGTTTGTCCAAAACATGAAAAGGATGACCGAATTCAGGAAGCCCATCTGATTTGGAGAATATAATTTCTGTTCTGCCACTGACAAATGAGAATGTCAAAAATCTGGCAATTTTTAAAGCAAACCAAAGCACACAGTGAAGAGCATGTGGTCGATTCTCTTTATGCTGAAGCTGGTCCCTTCGGGGCACTTGGGTGTTGTGAAAAGAAATAAAAGATGTGGTCACGGCTTGCCATCTAAACACAAAGACATCACGGACACTAGTCCAGAAGCTGCTCCTTCTATGCGCTAAGTACTTGGGAGACCTGGGAAAGATCAGGCAGCAACAGAAGGAATCCAAATAGAAAGAAAATAAAACAGAGACCTGAGACCTTCCTACAGCCTGGTCCATTAGGGTGTAAAAACCCAGAGGGCCAGGAATTCTGGTGAGCCCCTCAAATTCCTAAGGGCAGGCAGGAAGCAAGAAAGTCCCTTGTTTTGAGAGAAAGTTTTCTCCAAATCCCGGTGGACAACCGGTCCAGAGACCAGGAAATGAAACTGATGTGGACACTCCCGGGGAGGTTTTCTTTATTGGGGGCAAATCCTCTGGATTTCTAACATTAACCTGGGCCATGAGAACATCTGAGTGGAAGGACCATGGGTTGAATCAGGGTTCCCTCAGCTTGAATTCAAATTTCAAGGCGGTGGGTCTGGGATGGGCTACGACGAGTGTCATTTATGAGCCCAAGGACACCCCAGAAGAACCGACTGCAGGCAGAGCCTGTGGCCTCTCCTGGGAGACAAGCAGGGAGCCCCAGGAAACAGCACAGAAGTGCTGTCTAGGAACCGAGAGACTCAGCCTAGTGTCCCGTGCTAATAACTACCTTAGATTTTTTTGCTAACCCCAAAATAAATTTATTTCCAGACTGTAGGGGGAAATTGAACAAATGTAATACTTTTCTCTGGGATCAAAGCCAAGGCAGGAATACAAGCCGTGCTCGTCTAGGTTCCAGCCCGGGAGCAGGCAGGAATGCCAGAAAGCTCACATCGACCTCATTTCCTGAGGGCCGAAACTCACGGGAGATGATGTCTTCAGAAGTCATGTTTGTGAGACATCACACTCCAGTAACTTCGTGACTGATAGTCAATTGTCCTGCCTATGACGGCGTTTGCTCAGGTCAACTCTGAGGAAGAATGAACATCTGTTTATATTTAGAAAATTTCTGCATTTGGGTGTGTTTACTCTTAAATCACTTCAAGTGGCTTTCTAGATTTTAGCAAAATAAAATGATTTATGCTAAGCTAACCATACACATCCCCCACGACCCAGCAACCACTCCTAGGTACCTACTTGACAGAAATGCACACATATATGCACAAAAGGCATATTCAAAAGAGTTCTTAGCAGAATTATTCAAAATAGGAAAAACCCTGGAAGCGATCCAAACGCCCATTGGCAATAGAATGGATAAGTCGTGATATATTCCTACAATAGAATACCATAGAACAATGAGTGACTCTTAGGTACACAATGTTGAGTAAAAGAAACCAGACACAAATAAGCACATACTTATGATTCCATTTGTATAAATTTCAAAATTGGGCAACAAAAATCAATGGTATTAGAAGTCATGGGGCGCCTGGGTGACTCAGGCGGTTTAAAAAAGTCTGAACCTTGGGGCGCCTGGGTGGCTCAGTGGGTTAAAGCCTCTGCCTTCGGCTCAGGTCATGATCCCAGGGTCCTGGGATCGAGCCCCGCATCGGGCTCTCTGCTCAGCAGGGAGCCTGCTTCCCCCTCTCTCTCTGCCTGCCTCTCTGCCTACTTGTGATCTCTCTCTCTCTCAAATAAATAAATAAAATCTTAAAAAAAAAAAAAAGTCTGACTCTTGGTTTTGGTTCAGGTCATTATCTCAGGGTTGTGAGATCAAGCCCCACATTGGGCTCCATGCTGAGCATAGAGTCTGCTTAAGATTCTCTCTCTCCCTCTCCCTCTGCCCAACCCCCCCAACCCCACTCTCTCTCTTTCTCCCCCCCCAAAAAAAAAGTCAGAATAGTGGCTATCCTTGGGGCAGAGAGTGAGTGTGTTAGCTAGGAGGGTGCATAAGAGAAGTTTCTTCGGTGATGGTAATCTATTTCTTAACCTGGTTTGTATTTTAAAGGCTGTGTTCTATTTTTAAATTCATCAAGTACTGAGGTGCCTGGGCGGCTCAGTCGGTAGAGTGTGTGGCTCTTGATCTAGGGGTTGTGAGCTTGAGCCCCACGCTGGGTGGAGAGATTACTTAAAAATAAAATCTTTAAATAAAATGCATCAAGCTCTTATGATTTGCTCACTTTTCTGTATCTGTTGTATGTAGATAAGAAATGTTGTGGGTTTTTTTCAGTAGGCTCCACACCCAGCATGGAGCCCAACGTGGGGCCCGAACTCATGACCCTGAAGTCAAGACCTGAGCTGAGGTCAAGAGTTGGATGCCCAACTGACTGAGCCACCCAGGCACCCCAAGAAATATATTTTTAGATACATTTTTAAAAACATCTTTGAATGAGCTAGATTGTAGCTTTAACTACTGCTAGGATCAGTATATCATAGAAAACTCTGTAAAACTTCTGCATTTGTAGGTGTAGTTGATGTACTTGGAGAGACCCCAAAGTATGACAGCTGGTGACAATTATTGTTTGGTATTGTTGGTAATGAGCCCCAAGTCTTACACCTAGCTTAAAATCTGGGTCATAGCCCTACCACATCACTCAACAATATATTCTCGGAGTTCAAAGTAATTTAAGATGCTCACAGAAAAATCTAGCTTTATGATGATCTGGGTCTCAACAAACGTCTCCCCGTCGTGTCTTCCTTTGCAACGGAGGCCATCATCCTGAACATACACCTGAGACTTCACCTCTTTGTGATGGGTGACTCAGAGGTCATGGCAAGTGTGCAGAAGACAGGGCCTCGAGAAACCCAGAGAGTCAAAAACTAAGAAACCAAACGCGATTTCTTTAGAGCTTTTTCCTTTGGATTACTTTTTTTAAAAAATATAAATTTTTTCATGCCAAAAAAAGATCGTATTGTTCATTTATTGGTTCAGTGGCTAAAAAATAGATACAAATATTGTTTTAGTAGAAGAGTCTAAGCTTTTTTTTAACATCTTTATTGGGGGTGTAGCTTATGTACTACATATTTACTCATTCACGGCACTGCGCAATTCAATAATTTTGGTAAATTTTTAGAATTGTGCAACCATCACCATAATCCAGTTTTAGAATGTTTCCCTCACTCCAAAAAGCTTCTTTTTACCCATCGACAGTCAAACTCTGTCATAGAAAGGCACGCACTCCCAGTGCTAAGCAACATTATGCATTATATGCATATACATATTATATATAATGCATTATATAGTATATATTACAATTAAAATTATATATAATATATAACTATATTATATATAATTAGATATAGTGCATTTTTATATATAATTATCATTATAGATTTGCCTTTTCTCTCTTTTTTTTTCCTTTGTTTTTTCTTGCATACTTAGATTTATGGTCTAGGACTATTAAGAAGGAAGAAGCATGCCTTCCAGTGTGCTGAAGAGCTCGGGCACAGTGGGAGAGGGGACATCACATGCTTAACATAAAGCTTTTGATTTTCTTTATCCACAATCAGAGAAGAGATCTCCTTCATGGAGCAGTTGATAGGAAATCACACCATAGGAAGACAGAGGGAATAGGAAGTCACTGGGGTTTTGCATAAATGGGCCAGCATGAATTTGGAGAGCAATGGGCAGTTAGTTATCTAGTGAGAAGGTGCATCTTCTACGACTCAGCAACCCTAACAACGAGGGCCCAGAAATGTACATAGAGAAATGTACATCCTCCAGTAGGTGTCCTCCTCCTCTCACCTTCCTCCTGGGGTTCAAGCCGTATCTCTCACCACTGTGACAGCCTCCTGTCTGATTTTCTTGCATCCAGTCCTTCCTCGGTACGGAAAGACTGCTCGGAATACAAACCGGATCATATCAGTCTCTCGTTCAAAACTCCATCATACTCTTCTCCGCTGCCCTCCGTAAATAGGCGGGTGCCCCGAACTTGCCACGCAAGGTCCCACAGCCTGGTTCCTGGACAATGACTCTCTTTCCAAGCATGCTGCCAGCCTTTTCTTGAAATTTCATACAATGAAATCATACACTGTAGTCGATGGCGTCTGGATTCTTTCACTTAGCATCATGTTTTCATGGTCCCTCCGTGTATTAGCGTACACCAATATTACATTTTATCCCTTCCTATTACTGAAATATATCCCGTCGCATGGATAGACCACATTTTATTTATCCATTCACCAGCTGATGTGCATTTGTTTTCAGTTTGGGATTATTATGCATAAAGGTGCCATGAACATTGCTGTACACGTCTTTCTGTGAACAAACGTCTTCATTTTCTCCTGGGTAGGCTCCTAGGAGTGGATTGCTGGCTTGTGTCATAAGTCTGTGTTTAACTTTTTAATGAGGGGCGCCTGGGTGGCTCAGTCGTCAAGCATCTACCTTCGGCTCAGGTCATGATCCCAGAGTCCTGGGATCGAGCCCCACATCGGGCTCTCTTGCTCGGCGGGAAGCCTGCTTCTCCCTCTCCCACTCCCCCTGCTTGTGTTCCCTCTCTCGCTGTGTCTCTCTCTGCCAAATAAATAAAATTTAAAAAAAAAAAAACTTTTTAACGAAATTGCCAAACTGTTTTCCAAACTCTGACCATTTCACATTCCCACCAGTGATGTGTGAGGCTTCCAGTTACTGCATATTGTCCGTCTTTTAAAAATTATAATCATTCTAGTGGGGGGCAAAGGGATCCATAGGGAATATTGGGACTTCTGGGGTTTTTTAAACCTAAAAATTTTAAGAGATAATTGAATTGAACCTCTGTTAATTTACATGGAATGAAGCTCTGACCTAGGTTGCCCCATGGATGGATCTTGGAAATGTGTTGAGTGAAAGAAGCCAGACACTAGGGCCCGCATGTTGTATGATTCCATTTACATGAAATGTCCACGACAGGAAATCCAGACGGACAGAAGGTAGATCAGTTGTTGACAGGGACTGGAGGGAGGGAGCAATAGGAGCAACCATTAGGGAATAATGGGTGTGGTGAGTTTTTTTGGAGTGATGAAAATATTCTGGGGTGCCTAGGTGACTCGGTTGAGCGTCCAACTCTTGACTCAGCTCAGGTCTTGATCTCAGGGTCGTGAGTTCAAGCCTCATGTTGGGCTCCACACTGGGTATGGAGCCTACACAAAAAAAGAAAAAAAAAAAAACAAACCAATAAACATTTTGGGATTAAGTCGTGGGGATGGTTATGCAACTCTGTGAATATGCACTAAAAAGTCCTGAACTGTATACTCTTAAAATGTGAATTTTCTAGTACGTGAATTATAGCTTAAAAAAACAATTTCTGCCCAAGAAATTGGGTTGAAAATAATACAGGGAACCCGAGTACAAGAGAACCACAAGAAAATGTTAAGGCCAAAACCTATGCCTTTCTAACAAGCTCATCTTTGGCCACATAAGTGAAAAGATCCGATAGGAAGTGAGCAAAAAATAACTGAAATTCTCAAGGAAAATAACTGAGTTATTAACACATTATCATTGAACCTCAAGCAAAGCACAGATGATACCTGATATTACTGATATGTTTAAAACTATGTGATCCTCAATCTAGTATTCTACAAAACGTCACCAAACAATGTTTAGCAGGTTATTTTGCAATTTCTTGTTAATACAGAAGTTCACAAAGAAACAGCACTGGGAAAACACTTTTTCTTCCTACCACAGTTGAAGTGGTTAAAATAGCCAACAGGAAACAATTTGGTCAACACATTGAACTGCGTTCTTTTGTTAGCAAAACAGCTGGAAGACCCCATGAAAAGCTGGAGATATGCAGAAACAAAATTGCAACAAATTACCCCGTGTGGGAGGTTTGCCCTACAGCTGAGTCAAAGTACAAACGTTCCTAACAGGCTTCAGCTTGTGGTATTTGCGCGATTCTGTTTCCATAATCACATTCATTAGGAGCTATTTTTGGTGAACCACTAAAAGATGCCTCACAGAAGTCAGCCTGATCCACAGATTATTTATTCGAAATAATATATTTAATAGAAACCTAGCTAATTGTACCCTTTGTTGGAGTGGCTGCTTTGAGTCAAATTTTTTAAAGATTTCAGGGGAAAGGTGTGTAGATGCCACCACATGTGAAATCCACTTTCTGCATCATTATTAGGCAAGCTATTGCAGAAAATGAAGGAGAAATGCAGGTTGTAGAAAATACCACCGAGATGATTTTGTTCACTTTGAAAATGAATGGAAATGGAGGTCAAGGCATCAGCAACTTCAAATGGTTCCATATAACATACAATTTGTAAGTGAATATAGAGTGGACCGAGTTTGCTTTCTTAACGGGAACTTCGAGATTGAGCCAGATCTTTTTTTTTTTCCTCAGTAAAAGTGATTTATTAAGAAACACTAAACAAAGCCAAATGTGATGACTGAAGCTTCACCTCAAGCATCACATGGAGAGACACTAAGGATGAGACTTCTAATATTGTTCTCTTAAAACCCAGCAAAATAGAAGGCCATCTTAAATCCTTTCTGAAATAAGCCCAGGTAGAATTGTTTTTAAGTCTGAAAAAAGGTACTGTAAACAAGTAAATGAAACAATAAAATTAACTGATAAAAAAAATTTTAGGAAAAAATCTGAAAAGGAAAAAAAAACAAGAAAAGAAAAAAAAATCTGATTAAAAAATGAGCAGAGGATCTGAATAGACATTTTCCCAAAGAAGACATCAAAATGCCCAGCAGGCACATGAAAAGATGCTCAACATCCCTCATCATCAGGGAAATGCAAATCAAAACCACAATGAGATATTACCTCACACCTGTCAGAATGGCTAGTATCAAAAAGACAAGAAATAGGGGCACCCAGCTGGCTCGGTCAGTAGAGCATGAGACTTGATCTCAGGGTTCTAAGTCGGAGCCCCACTTTGGGTGTAGAGATTTACTTAAAAAGAATCTTAAAACAGGGTACCTGGATGGCTCAGTAGGTTAAGCGTCTGACTCTTGATTTAGGTTCAGGTCGTGATCTCAGGGTTGTGAGATCGAGCCCCGAGTCGGGCTCCACACTGAGTGTGGAGCCTGCTTAAGATTCTCTCTTTCCCTCTTCCTCTGCCCCTCTCCCACGCTATCTCTCTCCTTCAAAATAAATAAATAAAAATAACATCTTAAAAAAAAAAAGACAAGAGGGGCGCCCGGGTGGCTCAGTGGGTTAAAGCCTCTGCCTTCAGCTCAGGTCATGATCTCAGGGTCCTGGGATCGAGCCCCGCATCGGGCTCTCTGCTCGGCAGGGAGCCTGCTTCCCCCTCTCTCTCTGCCTGCCTCTCTGCCTACTTGTGATCTCTCTCTCTGTCAAATAAATAAATAAAATCTTAAAAAAAAAAAGACAAGAAATAACACGTGTGGATGAGGATGCGGAGAGAAAGGAACCCTTGTGCACTGTTGGTGGGAATGTAAATTGGTGCAGCCACTGTGGAAAACTGTTACGGAGGATCCTCAAAAAATTGAAAGTAGAATTACATATGATCCAGTAATTCCACACCTTGGTATTTACCCAACGAGATCAAAAACACTAATTTGGAAAGATATATGCCCCTCTGTGTTTATTGCAGCATTATTTACAATAGCCAAGATATGGAAGCAGCCCGAGTATCCATTGATAAATGGATAAAGATGTGGTATAGGGGTGTGTGTGTGTGTGTGTGTGCACAATGGAATTTACTCAGCCATTAAAAAAAGAATGAGATCTTGCCATTTACAACAACATGGATAGAACTAGAGGGGATTATGGTAAGTGAAATAAATCAGAGAAAGACAAATACCGTATGATTTCACTCACATGTGGAATCTCAGAAACAAAACAAATGAATAAACAAACAAAACAGACTCTTAAATACGGAGAATAACTTGGTGGTCCCCAGATGGGAGGCAGGTGGAGGATAGCTGACATAGATAAAGGGGATTAAGAGGAACAAGTTTCCAGGGCACCTGGGTGGCTCAGTGGATTAAAGCCTCTGCCTTCGGCTCAGGTCATGATCTCAGGGTCCTGGGATTGAGTACTGCATCGGGCTCTCTGCTCAGCGGGGAGCCTGCTTCCCCCTCCCTCTCTGCCTACATGTGATATCTCTCTCTGTCAAATGAATAAATAAAATCTTAAAAAAAAATACAAATTTCCAGTTATTTAAAAAAAGAACGAAAAAAAGTAATTTTTAAAGGAGGGGGAGCAATCAAAAACAATTGATGGTAGGTACCTTTGTACAGAGAAAGAGGAAAACAGGAGAGCGTGACTTTTTGCAAATGTATACTTTTCTATGTTGTTTGGATTGTTAAAATATTTGCATGTAATACTCTAATTTTTCTTAATATTAATGGACTTTTTTGGGCATCAAGGTTATAATTTCTTTTGCTTTCTTTTTATATCTATTTTTATTCTTAAAAACAATATCATTTAAAGAGTTAAATATGAAAACATCCAGACAAACTTATGAAAACTTTAAAGCAGGCACTAATTAAATCTAAAATTATCTTAAACATGGGACGCCTAGCTGACTCAGTTGGTAGAGCATGTAGGACTCTTGATCTCGGGGTTGAGAGTTCGAGCCCCACGTTGGATGTAGAGATTACTTAAAAAAAATAAAATCTAAATAAATAAATTAAATTATCTTACAGAAAAAAAGGTGATTGTGAAACATTTTGTCTTTCAAAATATTTATTTCAAGTATAAACTTATATAATGTACTATATATAGGAAGACAATCACATATAAGATAGTTAAGTAATAAACTTGTGGAACATAATCATTTGATCATCGAAATATAAAAAAATGAAAATAATTTTATATTAGATAATTTGATTGAAAACAGTGTTATTTTATCCAAGTAACAAGCCCGAACCAGTTCCCAACTAAGAGTTAAAGCTCTTTTCTCTATATGTTTATACACTCAGCCCTTAGACAAGGATCATAAATTTTTAACCAGAATTGTTCCCCTAAAAATCCATATTTAAAGTTTCTGTTACTCTTACGGAAATTATTCAGCTTTGTTTATTTTATTTTTGAAAAAAATATTTTTCAAATATTTTTGAAATGCCATGAAGCAGACACATCCGCCCTTGGACAATATCTAAATCGTTTTGTTTACAGAAGTAGAAATAGCTACAAAATGAGTCTGAGGTGAAGTGAGAGGCATCGGTGGGTTATTAATCTATACTGGAATAATCTGTCATTTGATGACAGAGTGACAATAGGAACGTGCTTTGAAAGTTGGTCCCATCTGATAACAACCCATGTCAACACAAACCTCCTGGTTCTAGAAACCTTTCCCAATGGTATGCATGAGTGCCCTGAAGAGAATCACCAGGAGCGGGAAAAGTTACAAGCTAAGGTCTTGCGTGAGTGGAGCGCTGGACAGAGATACTCACTGACCCCCGAACACCAGGGGGAAACGCTCAGCTGTCCCCCAGAGCGCGTGGGAGCCAAGTGTGGTGTGGGAGAGAGACCCCATTTATTTGGGCGAGGCAGGCTCTGTGCCCCCCAGAGGGTCACCGTGAGGGCGCAGGCCCTTACCACCGAGGCCACTGTGTCCTACAGAACTCCATCCGGGGTTTGTCAGCTGACCTCTCCCCTTCCCTCCCGCGCTATTCTCCGCCGGACCTTCCGTCTCCTGGTGCTGCGGGCTGGAAGACTGGTTTTCTTCCTGTTGCTCTTCATCGTCTGAATCGGACTCGTCATTGTAGAAGTGAATTGTGGCTTGCACGGGGAAACTGGCCAGCACTCTTTCCCCAGAACTCTGCAGATACTCTTGGCGCTTTGAAATGGGTAAATAAAGTCTAATATTTAAGAAACAAATACACCATTAATCACCCTGAAACAGGCAAACCTCCATCTAGCGGGTCCTCTCCCCTAGAGGCAGCTAACCCCCAATCTCCCTCTCTGATCTTGCCTTCACTGTGCACAGAGTGTTTTCTAAATCATCAGAACACAAAGCCGTGGGCAGGTGGAGAGACCTGGCAAAAGGAACCCTACTTACCAGTTCAGAAACGAGCTATAATCGGCGTGAGCAGATGGATTTAGACCACTGCGGGAAAAAGGGTGTGCTTCCAAAAAAGGTAAAAAGAAATTAAAACACTGAATTTCAAGATGAAGAGTCTCATTCTTTTTTTTTTTTTAAAGATTTTATTTATTTATTTGACAGAGAGAGAGATCACAAGTAGGCAGAGAGGCAGGCAGAGAGAGGGGGAAGCAGTCTCCTTACTGAGCAGAGAGCCCGATGCGGGGCTCGATCCCAGGACCCTGAGATCATGACCTGAGCTGAAGGCAGAGGCTTTAACCCACTGAGCTACCCAGGCGCCCCGAAGAGTCTCATTCTGATCAAATAGAGAATGTCACTCATCCTGGAGAATATACGTCCTATTTAGGTTAGGCCCCACCCCCCCAACACCCCCAAGCCTGGGGAATGTTGTGACCCTTTGGGCTCTGGAGGAAATCTGACTCTGAAACCCCAGGCTAGAGAAGGAGCTAATTTTTCTGGAAGTTGCTATAGAGAAGCTGAGGGGTGGGTTCCTCGCTTTGCCCTGACCACGTGTCTAGTCTAAAGAATAGGAAGGAAGGAAGGAAGGAAGGGGATAAAGAACCTAAATATATAAATTTGGAACTCTAAATCCAGGTTTTGTAGAATTTAGGGTTACAGTTATACATGGAAAGTATTTCAAATACCCCTCACTCTCCCCCATAATCCCTTATTCTTACACCTTTCATTCACTAATTTATTTGCATTTTTTCCTGAGGTCTTCTGAGGAACTGAGAGGGATTATCATTTGACCATTACATATTTCCAAAACTGGTTTCTTTTTTATTTTTTTGTTTTTAAGTAATCTCTACGCCCAAGATGGGGCTTAAACGTACAGCCCCGACATCCAGTCACATACTCTACCAACTGAGCCAGCCACGCACCCCTGCAAAGCTGATAGCAATTTCTCTCTTGGATAGAGAAGAAAAGAGAGAGAGAGAGAGAGAAAATGCCCTCCTACAGATAATGCATGATGATTCTGAACTTTGTAAGATTTATTTTTTTTAAAGATTTTATGTATTTATTTATTTGACAGGGAGAGAGACAGCGAGAGAGGGAACACAAGCAGGGGGAGTGGGAGAGGGAGAAGCAGGCTTCCCACTGAGCAGGGAGCCTGATGCAGGACTCGATCCCAGGACCCTGGGATCATGACCTGAGCCAAAGGCAGACACTTAACAACTGAGCCACCCAGGTGCCCTTCTGACCTTCCTATGATTTCTGATAAGCCAGGGATTCTCAACCTCCAGAGCACATCTGGCAACATCTAGAGACATTTCTGGTTGCCTCGACTGAGAAGGAGCTACTAGCATGTAGTGGTTGGAGGCCAGCGATGCTGGTAAACATCCCAGCATGCCCACCACAGCCCCTTCCAACAAAGAATTATCCAGCTCAAAGTGTCAGCAGTGCTGGGGTTGAGGAACTCTGCAACAAACAGAGAAAAAGAAAACTATTATATATATATATATATATATATATATATATATATATATATATATATATATATAATATGACTATATATATAACTATATATATAACCATTATATATATTCTTTAAGTTTACATATATTTACATATATTTCTATATTATATAAAATATAAATAATGAGAGAAATATAAACATCGTTTAGGGCTTGGCCATATTAAAAATTAGCTTGTAATGCTGAAGTATTTACAGGGGAATTTGAATTTGTAAGATGTCTGGAACTGCTTTAAAATTCTAACAGGGGCGCCCCGGGGGCACAGTCAGTTAAGCGTCTGACTCTTGGTTTCAGCTCAGGTCATGATCTTGGGGTCTTGAGATTGAGCTCCGCACTAGGCTCTGTGCTCAGGGGGGAGTCTGCTTGGGATTCTCTCTCTTCCTCTCCCTCTGCTCCTCCCACTCGAGCTCTCTCTCTCTCTCTCATAAATAAATCTTTAAAAATATAAAATATTATGGGGCGCCTGGGTGGCTTAGTGGGTTAAGCGTCTGCCTTCGGCTCGGGTCATGATCTCGGGGTCCTGGGATCGAGCCCCGCATTGGACTCTCTGCTCAGCGGGGAGCCTGCTTCCCCCTCTCTCTGCCTGCCTCTCCGCCTACTTGTGATCTCTCTCTCTCTGTCAAATAAATAAATAAAATCTTTAAAAAAATAAATAAATAAAAAATAAAAATAAAAAATAAAAAAATAAAATATTCTAACAACAATAAAAACATAATTGGGAGAGGGTGATAAACACCATCAGATCTGAAGATTGTTGGTAATTATTGAGGCTGGTGATGGGCATGGGGGGGGTGAGTCACTGGACTCTTCTCTCCACTTGTGTGTAAGCTTGAAATTTTTTATAATAAAAAGATAAAATTAAAAAAAAGATAAAATAAAAATAAAGCCTCCCAAGTGATCCTATGGGGATGGAAAAGCTTCCCTTTTCCAAAAATCACTCTTTGAGCAGTCTGAAGGGCTTTCGATTTCATCTCTGGCAATGAGGATCTTCGGATTTTACTAAAGCTTTCAGTCTTCCAGGATAACCAGGGTAAAAATACTCTGAGGGGGAGTGGCAGCACAGACCAGGCTCCCTTTGCTGAAGGAAACAAGAGATGGGGAGAGAAGAACACAGAAAAACAGACACAAATCCTGAGCATGAGCCACCTGCCTCACGCGGACGAAATGTAAGAGAGACACAGCAGTGGGGGTCCTGGTCACCCCCAGGACCGCGGGAGAGCAGAAAGGTTAGATGGGCCAACCGCGGGCAGCCATCCCCCCAACCCTTCATTCGGTCACACACATATTTTGAAGGTTTACTTTGCTCTAGACAACATACTAACTGATATTCTGGGAGACTAATCGGAACAGACTTAAATATTTAAGTAAAGAACCAGATACACATTTACAATTCATACTCCGTTGAATTTAACACAAGACATAATGTGTAATGAGAGGCATGAACAAAAGACGTAAAGGAAAGAGGTCAATCCAATCTGCAACTAGAACACTGAATGAATGAATAAATGAATAAATGTATGAATGAATGGATTCTAGAAATCCAACAAAATCCTTGAAGTTTTTTAGGGTCATAATAACCAAATATTAGAGAATATACGGAATTATTTTCTACTTTGTTGAGAATGTGCACAGTTGAAGACACTAAAGTGTATTTCTGTCTCTATTAAAAGGAAATAATCTATTTCTTACTGCGAGGTCACGTTACCTTACAGGATGCTGAAACCCAAAGGCCCCCTTTGATCCCGGAGTTTGTTGGTGACCTCCAGGTTCCAGCTGTAAAGACAGACACACACAAACACAGACATAGTCAAACACATCCCTCTGAGGTAGCATCTTGAAATTCCAAAAAAGAAAATCTAAGTGGTTTGCACTTCTTAGTATCAATACCAATTTAGAGACAGTTTAAACACCTTCACAGTATTCGGTAAGCCCCTCTTTTTCTTCCGGTTGTCAGAGATGTCCTGGGCACTGTGAGGGATTCAAAGACGGGAATATGAGTCCGATATAGTCCTTCAGTTCAGGCTTTTTATTTTTTTTATCTTTTTTTTTTTTTTTAAGATTTTATTTATTTATTTGACAGAGAGAGAGAGACAGCGAGAGAGGGAACACAAGCAGGGGGAGTGGGAGAGGGAAAAGCAGGTTTTCTGCTGAGCAAGGAGCCCGATGTAGGGCTCGATCCCAGGACCCTGGGATCATGACCTGAGCTGAAGACAGACGCTTAACGACTGAGCCACCTAGGCGCCCCTAGGCTTTTTCAATCTAATGGGAAAAGGCACACGTAAGTAAATGACTACACTACAAAGCCTTGTACAGCAAGATGCCAACAATTCTAAGCAGGGAGAAGGAAGAGGTTCACGGAGCGCCTGGCGGAGACATCAGCAGCATTTGGGTGTGCAAGTCTGAGACCATTCCTGGTGGAGGGGAACATCAACGTCTGAAGGCCGGGAAAACAGAGAGCATAGGTGGGGAAGGGTGAGGAGCGTAGTGCAAAACGAAGGAGAAGCTGTGTTATTTAAGGGCTCCAGCAGGAAGCCGAGTCCTGATCACAGGACGCCTTGAGGACCTACTTTCCAGCCTAGGTTTCATTCTGGAGACAGGACTAGAGACCATCACTGATTTCTGAGTCAGGAATTCAACCGTCAGATCTGTATTTCAAGGACCTGGTCGCCCTGGGGAGCAGCGCACAGCCTACGTTGGGGGGGTAAGGGCTCGGAGGCTCGGGGCAAGAAGGGATAAAGGTCTGAACAGTGACAAGAAGGGAAAGGAAAGGTGGATTCCAAGGGCACTTCAGTCGTATTCAAAAAACCACTTAACCACTTGAATACCACGAGTGGAGGAAAGGGAAGCCAGTCTGAAGAACTATGGGCAACGTTGATGGACATAAGATACAAGCAGAGAGAGAGAAAGAGAGAGCGAGCACACCAGGCTTGTCCATGTGGTGACCAGCATCGGTGCTAAGGAGGTGAAGGGACAGTCGTGCTCTGCCTGTCCAGGCCTGATCCCATTCTGCCCAAATTCATGAGGTCCTGAATCTCGATGAACTTGGCCTGAACTGTGGTGAGACGTTCTGAGGGGCTATGAAGCTGGCAACTGTCATCGATCTCAGAGCTCTGAAAGCTTTAGTTACTATGGAAAGCGGGAAGAGACGCTTGAAAGTGAGCTGAAATGGGCTAGAGCAGTGGATCAGAAACCCCAGCACTTGGGTTTGCGTGGAGTTTAGCAGGAACCGGATGGGGAGTGAGACAAAACCTGCTAGAGCAGGACGAGGAAGGACCGTGAGGATGATTGGTCACCAACGATCATCACACCCAGTCCATCCCGCAATGATAGGTGTGTAGGCTTTGTGAGCAAATGTCATTATATTTTACCAACGTATTTTTTACAATATACTGTGATGAGCGATGTTAGGGAAAGAAAATGAAGCTCTTCGAATAAAATCTTCTCCAAAATGAAGTTTGCTTTTTGAGGACTCCAGAGAATCATGTCTGTGCTAAGCTGTGTTTGCGATTATAAAATACCGCTAATTGCTCACTACCACAGTAAGCAATCCTGGGCTGTCGGATGTGATTTTACATCCTGTGAGGGGAGAGCATCTAACGCAACAGTGCAAACTTTGGTGAACCCCAAAAGACAGTGTTAGTATAGAAAAACAGCTTCCTTTAAGTGAAGTTTCCTTTAAGTGTCCTTTAAGTTCTTTCCTTTAAGTTTCACTCTGTGAAACATACAATACGCCTTTAAAAACTGTAAAACTTTACCCCCCAACATACATAGCTTTATGCCACAAATATCTTCTAATTAAAGATCACTTTCTGATGACAGAAATGTCTACACATTCACACTTGGATAATTCAAAGGGATCAGAAATGTAGACAAGGAAAGGTGTGTGTGATAAAAGCCGACTTTCATTAGTCTCTGGTTCTCCTCCCCTTGCAGCCTCTGACTCTGATAAAGTGATGGGTGGGAAGCCTGTAAAATGAGAGGATGAGCCCAGCGGGACATAGTCCCGGACATCTCCTTTCAGGAAATCACCTCCCTTGCAAGGTGCGCAAGCGGCCAGGAGGGAAATGTTAACAGAGGTCAACGAAGGCTTAGGCTGTCGATCATTTTCCCCAGGCATGAGAGGGAGACAGCTCCCAAGGGGAGGTAGAGGTACCAAATGGGTGAGGGTGACCCCGGTGCTCAGGGCACAGGGACTTGAACCCGGCCCTCGCATTTCTCGAGAAATATACAACAGGGCTCCGGAGCCAAGGAATTCTCCCGCCTTGTCGGGAGAGGGCGCTGTTGAGCAAGAAGCGTTCTCTTCCCGCGCTAGGCTGCGCTCACCGTGCCCGGGGTCCCGGAACCGTTCGCGGTACGTGGAACCTGCGGTCGCCCGCCGCTGTCCTTTCCGCCTGGCCAGCTGGGCTCTGCAAAGAGCTGGGCAGGCAAGCGTGGCAGCGTGCTCTACAGCCCCCTGTGAGCAACCTCCCCCACTCCAAATCCGTGGACAAAACTGTGCCATGCTGACGATCAACTGGCAACTTCCTACAGTTCAACACTTTCCTGCAAGTAATCATTTTTCTCACAAATATCCTTCTCACCCTAAGAGGAAAAAACCCATCAGCCTTGCATACTATACTGTGCTATTGTGTTTTTATTCTTGCAACAACCGATAGGCTCCTTATACATTTCATTTAACAAAAAAATGGATAATTGTGAACTTCTATAATGTGTCCCTCTCTCGAGCACTTTTTAAATCTTCTGTTAAAGAACTTAATTTTGAATGCAAAAGGTGTTATTTTTCATTATTTAGATATTGCACCTATTTAAGAGTAACGTGGGCTACAAAATTATATACCTCGTTAATTTGATGTAGATTATATGTTTCATTTTTTAAATAAAAGCAACAATTAAAATTTCCATTATCCAGGCTAATTTAGTAAAGTAGTCTGAATATCAAAATACAGTCAAAGGTCAGCCTTCGTGCACCTGAGTTTCTTATCATATTACCAATAACTGTACACATAACCTATACCACATGTCGGGTATGTTAAATGCATGGTCCTTCCCAGCCTGATTAGCTCTTCAGCATTATAAAAGTCATCAACCTACATTTTAAGATTTTTAAAAAGGAAAGGCAAATTCTATGAAAGCAAGCCATTACTTCAATAAGTATAAAGCAATTTAGTTACCAATGCAGGAAACAAAAGAATCGTGGTGGAGATTAATCTTTACCCACAAAGCCCTCGGCGGGAGTGTATTTGCTCAGACAACATAAATTACCCCAGGAGTGCTTGCAGACTGGGCAAAAGTGCTTCGGAAAGGACCAGATGGTGGGTGGGGGCTTTCAGCCACCACTTCTGGGCACCCCAGACTGGTCTCTGCCCTTATTTGCACTGTGGTACCAGCCCACCAGTAATGGCACACTCAGAAGGGTGACTGGGGGCAGCCTTCTCCCCTCCTCTCTCTACCTGCTGGTTTGCAGGGGGGGAAACTCAACATAAAGAAATCTCTCTTGTGCTCGGTCGCTCTTTTCTAGAACTCTTTTACAATGCCCTTGAAAGAGCTATGCCATAGTGGCTTTGCTTTTCAAGAAAGCAAGCAGGAGCCCCGTCTATACATGTGACTCAGGTCTGATCAACCAAACCGCCGGCTCACCCAGGTTCCGTCTCCCAGGCCCACGGGCAGTTCTGCATTAGGGGACCAAGGAAGGGACAGGCCGAGGAGGCCTTTCATGGTCATTTTTGAGTTGTGCCACTTTCTGGCTGAACCCTTTGATACCACAATGCCCACCTTAGCCTTACCGGGCTTCCAGTTCTGGTCAGCTCAGCTTCTTGAGGTGTGAGGATCCAAGGTCTCCATGGTGCGGGGCTGGAAAGGCAGGGACCAGAGGTGAACCCCAGAATTTTCTGCTGTCTTTTAAAATTATATCATAAAAGTTATCATTCTTATCAATTCCAATGTTTGCCTGAGAAAGAGTCACTGGATACAGCAGAAATTTCTCTCAAGTTCTCAGTCTGTGGATAAACCGGTGCCATTTGCAGTTTTTTGTTTTTGTTTTTTCCTCCTGCCACATTTTCAGTTCTCTGCCTTCACCGGCTTTGAGAAGTCCCAAATCTGATGCAATTATCAGGGGACACATTAGTTGAGAGATTTCCCCTCCTAACCCTACTGGGTTCTTCAAACGATTCCCCACTGTAGCTGGCTACTTTGATGCTCATTAATTTCCGCCGCACCCCCTCTGCTGTTGGCGGATCTGGATCCTGCAGAGATGATTCCGCAGGGTTCCACCATGCACAAGGGGGGTTGGGGAATGGGTTTCTCCTCTCTGGCTGCCTAGCCACCCAGCCCCTTCCACACTTTAACTGTACTACCTTGAAAAGGCTGAGTCCCAACTGCAGGGTAAAGACTGTCATCAGGAGTGTGACAGTCAACGTGGGGGACCCCCTGGAAGGCTAGCTGAGAGGCCCCGAGACTTCACGTTCCCAGCCCAGTGAATTTCAGATCTACAAATGGAAGCGTGGGCCCATTTGCTCGCGGTACGCCTCCTGGGCGTCCACACTTCCACGCTGAGCGCGGAAAATGGAGAGGACCGTGCGTCCCCGTCCAGGGCTAAGGAACTTGCGCGGCGTCGCCGTCGAGCTCCGGGGCTCCGCCCGGGTTCGAGGGGCTCCGCGGCGCTGAAGCATCTGGCTCTGCGCTCGCCGCCCCGACGCGCCGCGCGCCTCTCGACGCGTCCAGGGGGCCGTGGGGACACCCTCACCTCTCGGGCCCGCGCGGCGGCGGTGGCCTCCGGGGACCGTCCGCGGGGCAGTGACAGACGCGCCCCCGCGCCTCCCGGGCTCCGGCCGCCGCCTCGGGTCTCATGGTCCCCGCGCAGCCAGCGCCTCTCCGGCGGCGCCAGCGACACGGCCGCGCCTCTAACCGCTCGGGCGAGGGCGCTCACCTACCAGTGCGCTCGGCGCCAGGTTTAAAAACGGGGGCGGGGCGGGAGGGGACAAGGGAAACCGAGGAGGGGGCGGGGAGGGCGCAGGAGAGGCTCCGGGAGGGGACGGGGCAAGCCGGAGGGGGGAGGGGAGGAGAAAAGCTCCAGAAGGGGCGCCGCGCGGGGAGTGAAGTGGGGGAGGGGGGAAATATCCGTGGAAAGGACTCAGGAAGCTTGGGGCGAGGGTGTGGAGGGGACAAAGGAAACCCGGGGAGGGTCGCCAGGGGCAGGGGCGAGGAAACTTGGGGAATGGGCGGCGGGAAGTGACTCGGAGAAAGAGGGGAGGACACGTGCGGGGGCGGGGGGTGTTTCTGTAGGGCACCCTCCCTATGGGGTCGCGGGTGGCGGGCCGCTTGCCCAGGGGCCTCCCCCGCCGGGCGCGGGAGCGAAGGGGTCCCTGGCTTCTTGCCGCCCCTCTGGGGCTCCCCGCGGGCCTAGGGGTTCTGATTCCTGCGGCAGCGCCTAGGTGCCCAGATTTCCGGAGGATCTCACGTCCACCCCTTTAAGCGGCCGCGCGGTTTTGGGGGCGGTTACGGATGTCCCGGAACCCTCGTGGACCTGCCCTGCCTGCGGTGCCGGAGCGCTCGCACCCGGGACGCCCCGACGGCGCTGCGCGAAGCCGGTAGGGTGGAGACGCGGCTGCGCTTCCAGGCGGTGGAAGGCCGCCGAGAGGAGAGAGAGAAGAGAGCACGCTGCCCACCGTCGCGGGTCTTGGGAGAGAACACGACTCCGCGTGGGCGTGCGAGGGATTTTCCTCCGGTGAGCCGGCGGCCGCGCTTAGAATGCGCCTGGATGAACCTGGAGCTGCCGACGCCCGGCCCTGAGGACACTTCCCAGGCTGCAGAGCTCGAGTGGGCGCGGGAGCGCAGCTGCCACCATCGCCAGCGCAGGGTCAGGTGGAAGGAATGCTGGTTTATCAGTTGCCCCGGCGACAGAACACCGAAGGCGGCGGCGGGCCTGGACTCCGGGCGGGGGGAGGGCGGGCTTGCTTAAAGAGCATCTGCTCCTCCGCGCGCCACTGACGCTGCGTTTGAGAACTGGAGCTTGCTGTATGTGATTCCTGGGAATTCACGTGTGCTGTATGGGGGGAGGAGGGGAGATCAACGAACTTCAGAAATAAAACTATTTCCACATTTTGTTTCCTTAAAAGCAACAGATGTTTGACAATAATTAAAGCCAATTAAAAGGAGAGAGGGAAAGTTAATAAATAACCTTACTATATACAATTTCATACAAATGATTGAAGAAGACTCTGGGGGTGCCTGGGTGGCTCAGTGGGTTAAAGCCTCTGCCTTCAGCTCAGGTCATGATCTCAGGGTCCTGGGATCGAGCCCCGCATTGGGCTCTCTGCTCAGCAGGGAGCCTGCTTCCCCCTCTCTCTCTCTCAGCCTGCCTCACTGCCTACTTGCGATCTCTCTCTCTCTGTGTCAAATAAATAAATAAAAATATTTTTTTAAAAAAAGAAGAAGACTATGAGTGTAACAGAGGGAGAGGGGAAGTCAAAGAACAACATTAGCAGACAACGTTACAACAATAAAGTACTCTAAGGGTGGGCAACCCCTGTGAATGCCTTAAAACACGCGTCTTTTCAGGTAGCTTCTGGCAAGGTAGTCAGATTACCTTCCTAAGTATGACAGCATATATCACATGCCTTAAAAATGATCGCCTCTCAGGGAAATACAAATCAAAACCACAGTGAGATACCACCTCACACCAGTCAGAATGGCTAAAATAAGCAGGTCAGGAAAGGACAGATGTTGGCGAGGATGTGGAGAAAGGGGAACCCTCCTAAACTGTTGGTGGGAATGCAAGCTGGTGCAGCCACTTTGGAAAACAGTGTGGAGGTTCCTCAAAAAGTTGAAAATAGAGTTACCCTTCGACCCAGCAACTGCACTACTGGGTATTTACCCTAAAGATACAAATGTAGTGATTCGAAGGGGCAGGTGTACCCGAATGTTATAGCAGCAATGTCCACAATAGCCAAACTATGGAAAGAACCTAGATGTCCATCAACAGATGAATGGATAAAGAAGATGTGGTATATATACACAATGGAATACTATGCAGCCATCAAGAGAAATGAAATCTTGCCATTTGCAACGACGTGGATGGAACTGGAGGGTATTATGCTAAGGGAAGTAAGTCAATCAGAGAAAGACAATTATCATATGATCTCTCTGATATGAAGAAT
>CM052898.1:185885240-185906440 GCA_028534135.1 Potos flavus | reverse complement strand
TGCCTAGGAGGTGATGTGGGAAAGAGATAAAATTGAGATTCTATTTCTTGCTCTGTTCTCTTTAATTAAAAATTCTTTTTCTTATGCTGACTTTCAGTCGTTGCTTAGAAACAAAGAGTAAAGATGTCAACCCTCAGGGTTTCCGGCTTGCCTAGGAGGAGGATACCAAAAGTCAAAACATCTCAGAGGGCAGAATATTTTTACATAAACAGTGCTGAAGACAAGCAGGGAAATGACTGTTTCCTTTCCTTGTGTTTAGACAGACCCTGTTTCCTGTTCTCTGCTTCACAAAGTGCTCCCAAAGCTGATTCAGAAGCTATAAGATGTTACTGCTGTTGATATTATTTTCTAAGAGATTGTTTTGGAGAGAAAAAAAAAAGTATATTTTTCCATGGGAATAAGATGCATTGGGATATTTTTGTTTTTAAAAAATTAATTGATTTTTATTTTTTAAAATCATGGTAAGATACAAATAACATAAAATCTACCATCTTAAACACTTTAAGTAATTGTTTTTTTTAATTTTTTTTCACTTTAAGTAATTGTTATTGAAGTGTAGTTGACACAATGTTACATTAGTTTCACCTATATAACTCAGAGATTCAACAACTCTGTAAGCACTGTGCCTTTTATTCCTGTGACTTATGTATTCCATAACTGGCTTTTTAAATCTTTCTTAAGTGGCATTAAGTACATTCACATTGTTGTGCAACCATCCCCACCATCCATCTCTGGAACTTTTTCATCACCTGGAATTGAAACTTTGTATCCATTAAACAGTAATTCCCATTGCCCCCTTGCTCTATTCTACCTCCTGTTCAATGAATGATTATCTAGATACATCATATAAGTGGAATCATGCAGTATCTGTCCTTTTGTTTCACTAAGTATAATGTCCTCAGAGTTCATTCATCTCCTTGTAGCGTGTGTCAGAATTTCCTTCCCTTTCAAGGCTATATTCCATAGTATGTGTAGATCACTTTTGTTTATCCGTTCATCCCTCGTCGGGCACACGTTTTTTCAGCCTTTCGGTGAGTGTGAATACTACTACTAAGAACAGCATTCATATGAGTCCTTGCCTTCAATTCTTTTGGTATATATTCAGAAGCAGAATTGCTAGATGAGATATATTGGGTTTTGAATTCTTAAAGCTTGAGTTTGCTTTTGGAAAAAAAAATGTAACAAGGAATTTGTTTTCAAGGAGTGAAAGAGGAGGATGTTATAAACATTGGTAACCAAGCTTCTCCCTGTGACTGCAGATGTCCATAGCTTAACTGTGTGACAACGGATGTCTGGGTGTCGGAACCACATCCAGATACTCCCAGCAACAAAGCCTGGACCATCGCAATGGTTCCCTGACCTCGTCAATACCCCCTTTACCTCTCAGACACCCCCAACTGCTTTCCCCTCCAGCCCACCCCCTAGAGCCCCAGGCCTCTGGACTGTTTGTGGACCAGAAGCATCCCAGACACATGCACCTCTCAGGGCCTCCGCCCCAAACAGCATCCTTCCATATACCCACATAGCTTGTCCTTCGTCTTCTTCAGGTCTTTACTCAAGTGTCGCCTGAGGATGAAGCCATTCCTAGACACCTGTTTAAATCACTTCTCTCTCTCTCTCATGAACATACACTCACACACACACAGATGCATGCCCCTTGGCATTGCCTCTCCCCCTTCCTTTTCTGCTTTATTTTTCTCAATAGTACCTATCACATTTAACACATTATATTTTAATATGTATTTATTTCATTGATTGTCTGCCTCTCTCACTAGCTGTCAGCTCCATGGGGATGGGGCTCTTGTCTGCTTTTGTTCACTACTGTATCCCGCCACCTAGAACAGTATCTGACATAGTACGATGCCCAGGAAGGGTTGGCAGGTGTGTAGCTGTGCCTACGGTTTGCTTTGGATGAAAAGGAAGAAGTACTTTGGAGTTGGCTAATTATGTACTTTGACTTAATACCCCAAATGAGAGAATCTGGAGAGCAGCCTATTCATCTGCCTATGATACATGATAAGTAGCAGAATCTCACTTCATACTGGGCCCAAAGAAAGCAGGGTGCTATTCACCTGTAGTGGGTTGAATAGTGTCCCCCAAAAAGATATGTCCAAGTCCCAATCTAGAACCTGTGAATGACCTTACTTAAAAAGTTTTTTTTTTCAGATGTAATTAACAATCTCTAGAGGAGATCATCCCGGATTTAGAGTGAACCCTAAATTCAGTGACAGGTATCTTTATCAGAGAAATCATGAGTGAAAGGCAAAGGGAGCTTTGAAACACAGAGACACAGGAGAAGAAGGAGGTGTGAAGACAGAGGCAGGGACTGGAATAATGCATCCACAAGACAAGGGATGCTAATGAGGGCAGGCAGCCTCCCGAAGCTGGGAGAGAGGCATGCAGTGGATTCTCCCAGAGAGCCTCCGAGAGGAAACCCCCTGCACCCAGTTGATCGTAGACTTCCGGTCTCTAGAACTGTGAGAGAATAACTTTCCGTTATTTTAAGCCACCTAGTTTGTGGTAATTTGTTACAGTGGCTCCAGGACATTAATACCTCCCCCAGAGTCATCTATAAACTGGCCCCTGAGTTGGTGACTGTAATGAGATTCACTCTTCCAGTTGTGTCTAGAGTAGAACAAAGAAATTCCTATTACTTACAGTTTGCCTGGTTGTTCGCAGTGCTGCCTGACCAAAACCAAAACCGAAACCAAATGACAGCAACAATTTTAAAAAAAACCCAAAGGACCCAGCAAGATAGAAGAACCAGAACTCAAAAGGCCAGAGCAGGAAGTGACGTGGCTGTCGTTCCTGGATCCTCTCCATTTCACAGATGAGATAACAAAAGCTCAGGAAATGACTTGCCTACCCCATTAGTAATAGCTAATGTGGTAATATTAACTTTGGCTAACATTTATTTGAGCATTTATTATGTGTCAGGCACTATGGTTTATGGATATCAATTCACTCAGTCTTCACAAACATGTAAGGGAGAGAATTTTTTTTTAAGATTTCATTTTTAAGTAATCTCTACATCCAACGTGGGACTCGAACTCACAACCCTGAGATTAAGAGTCACATGTTGCTCCGACCAAGCCAGCCAGGTGCCCCAGGGAGAGAGCATTATCTAAATTTTCCAGGTAAGGAAACCAAAGCATGGAGAAGTTAAATCATTACTTCAAGATCACCCCGAAAATCAGAGCTGGGACATGAAGGCAGGCAGACTCACTCGAGTCGGAGGCTTGGCAGGCATGTTCTGGGGAAGGCAGAACTCCCTGTCATCTGTCAGAACTGGTGTCCCTCCGCAGTCACACGGGCTTCCCACGGGGCTGGTGATATGACAGATAGGTTGTGTTGGGGAGTTGAACGGATGATGGCAGTGAGACCTGTAGCTCATTCTCAGATGAAACCATTCAGGGTCATGCTGAAACTCTGCTCCTATTCTGAGAAGTTGAAATTCAGACCCTCCCTGTAAACTCTGCCTCTGGGTTTTTAAGGTGTTGAGAATGAAGACAATTTTTTGTGGATGGAGTTCGGAGAGGTATGGAAAACATGAGGAGAAAAAAGCAGGACAACCCTAGACATCTATGGCTCCTGGAAATACACAGTACTTTTTTTCCTAACCTCTGAAGAAAGACGAGTAAACTTACTCAGCTCACTGCCCATTCCGTCTGATGAGGAGTGGGGGAAACCTCCCAGAGGATGGGCTGGCCTTTTGAACGAAGTGTTCGCCACCTTCTGAGTAGTCTCCGTGGTCCTCTCAGTTAGGTGGGTTGGGGCTCACGCCTAGACCAAGCACCAGTCCATTATTTTCCCAGGCTGGCAAAAGCTCAAGCATATGGCCGAGGAGATCGTCTCCCCAAGGACAGGTGTAGCATGTCTACAGGGGCTCATGAAGATGGGGGCTCCGTCCCACAGGACGTGACCCTGAGATCATTGCAAGACTCCATGATATGAGCTAATTATACCTGAAAGCTTATCTTTCCATTGGTACCTGGATGAACACTCCCATCCCGGGCCCCAGTCCTTGCTGATGTCCCCGTTGCCTGTGCTACTACACCGGTCCTTGCCCTAAACCTCAGCCCTACCCCTCTGAGCTGATGACTTGGCAACTCTGCTTTCCTCTTTTGCTCTTTCCTATGGACTCTGTCATACATTCAGCCCAGGACTCAATCGCCATCCAGGGGCTCCAGGCACCTGCTCTTCCACCCGTCTCCAGACCCTGGGATTTCACAGTGAAACCGGCGACGTGCCAGCTGGACCTGGCCTGGCTCTCCAGGAGGTGGACTGAAGTCGTGATGCCTGAGAGCCTTCACAACTCATCAGAGCCTGCTTCGTTGATCTCTTCTTGTCCTGTCTGCAGAGGGTGATGGGCATGGCCCTGTGCTTTGCAGCCAGGACCCCATAAAAAGGAGTCTGCTATTCATATGTTGAAGAGCTAACCCCCCAGTACCTCAGAACATAACTGTATTTGGCGATAGGGTTTTAATTTTTTTTTTAAGTTTTTATTTAAATTCTAGTTAGTGGGCACCTGGGTGGCTTGGTCAGTTAAGCATCTGACCCTTGGTTTCAGCTCAGGTCATGATCTTGTGGTCCTGACATCAGGCCCCACATTGGACTCTGTGCTCAGCAGGAAGTCTACTTGGAGATTCTCTCTCTCTCTCTCTCTCTCTCTCTCTCTCTCTCTCCTTCCGCCCCTCCCCCAGCTTGTGTGTGTGGGCTGTGTCTCAAATCTTTAAAAAAATTCTAGTTAGTTAACATATAATGTAATGTTGGCTTCAAGAGTAGAATTTAGTGATTCATCACTTACATATAACACTCAGTGCTCATCACGAGTGCCTTCCTTAATCGCCAGCAGCCATCTAGCCAATCCCCCCACCCACCTCCCTATTTCAACCCTCAGTTTGTTTGTTCTCTAGAGTTAAGAGTCTCTTATGGTTTCCCTCCTTTCTTTCATTTTTTCCCTTCCCCAATGTTCACCTGTTTTGTTTCTTAAGTTCCACATATGAGTGAATCATATTTGTCTTTCTTTGACTGACTTATTTCACTTAACATAATACCCTCTGGCTCCACTCCCATCATTGCAAATGGCAAGATTTCATTCTTTTTGATGGCCAAGTAATATTCCATTATATATAATATATTATATATATTTATAATATATATTTATTTCACATCTTCTTTTTTATTTTATTTTTTTTTATTTGAAAGAGAGAGGGAGAGCACAAGCAGGATGAGAGGAAGACAGAGGGAGAGAGACAAGCAGATTCCTTGATGAGTACAGAGCCCAATGTGGGGCTCGATCCCAGGACCCTAAGATCATGACCTGAGCTGAAATCAGATGCCTAACCAACTGAGCCACCCAGGCACCCCTATACCACATCTTCTTTATCCATTCATCAATCAGTGGAAATGTGGGCTCTTTCCGTAATTTGGTTATTGTAGATAATGCTGCTATAAACATTGGGGTGCATATGCCCCTTTGAATCAGTATTTTTGTATCCTTTGGGTAAATACCTAGTAGTGCAATTGCTGAGTTGCAGGGTAGCTCCATTTTTAACTTTTTGAAGAACCTCCATACTGTTTTCCAGAAGGGCTGCACTAGTTTGCATTTCCACAACGGTATTAGGGAGTTTCCCTTTCTTGGAGATAGGGTTTTTAAATAATTTATTAAGGCCAAATGAGGTCATATGGGTGAACTCTACTCTCATATGACTGCTGTTCTCTCTTTTTTTTTTTAAAGATTTTATTTATTTGAGAGAGAGAATATGCACGTGCGCATGCACACACGAGTGTTGGGGGGGGCAGAAGGAAAGGGAGAAGCAGACTCCCCACTGAGCAGGGAGCCCAACATGGGGCTTGATCCCAGGACCCCGAGATCATGACCTGAGCAAAAGGCAGACGCTTAACTGAATGAGCCACCCAGGTGCTCCATTTTTTTTTAAATACATTTTTAGTTTTTATTTTTTAACATAATCTCTACACCCAGTCTGGGGCTTGAACTCACAAACCTGAGATCAAGAGTCACACACTTTCCCAACTGAGCCAGCCAGGCGCCATGACTGGTGCTCTTATAAGAAGAGGAGATTAGGGGATGCCTCAGTCGGTTAAGCAGCAGACTCTTGATTCCGGCTCATTTCTTGCTCACAGCCTTATCTTACCTTTGGCTGGATACTCCTAGAACAGGTGCGTGGTACATAACTGCCACTCAATACATGACTTTTAAATGAACAAACTGTATTACTTTTCACAGCATCTCTCTTCCCAAGTAAAGCGGGACTGTATTCTTCGCTCTGTATTCCCAAGCCCAGAACAGTCTCTGTGTATTAACATGGATGTAAGTTTGGCTGTGCTTTAGAGACCCCAGGTAATAGTGACTTACACAAGATAGAAGCCTGTTTCTCACACAAGAGTCTGGACAGAGGTGGTCCGGAGCCGGGAGGGAGCCCAGCTCCATTAGCTTGTGCAGGGTCCAGGCTCCTTCTGTCTTGTTTCTCCATCTTCCCCAGGTGCTGCCAGCATCCTCATGATCCAAGGGGGATTGTCACTCTGTCCATGTTCAGAGTGGCCAGATGGAGAGAGGAGGGGAAAGGCATCGCTCCCCTCCCTCAGGATATCACCTAAATGTTGCATACAGGAGCACTGTATGCAACCTGACCACAGGGCCCCACTAACTGCAAGAGAGGCTGGGAAGTACAGTCATTATTCTGGACTACAGGGCATCCAGCTGAAAATTCTGTTATTGTGGAGGAAGAAGAGAATGGGTACTAAGAGACAACTAGAAATCTTTGCTATACCATGTCTCATAATAGATGCTCAATAAATATTTGAATTAATGAAATATTATCTATCAATTAAGAATATATGGATGTGACAATAATGCCCCGGGGGGGGGGGCAATGAGGATCTTTAATTTTAATAATACATCAGAACCAGGGGGGCCTGGGTGGCTCGGCTGGCTAAATGTCTGACTCTTGGTTTTGGCTCAGGTCGTGATCTCAGGGTTGTGTGATCAAGCCCCGTGTCAGGCTTCACACTCAGCGTGGAGTCTGCTTAAGACTCTGTCTCACTCCACACCCCGTCCCTTGGTCTCTCTCTCTCTCTCTCTCTCTCAAATAAATAAATCTTTAAAATTTATGAGCCTTCGGCTCAGGTCATGGTTCCAGGGTCCTGGGATCCAGCCCCACATCGGGCTCCCTGCTCCACAGGAAGCCGCTTCTCCCTTTCCCTCTCCCCCTGCTTATGTTCCCTCTCTTGCTATCTCTCTCTGTGTCAAATAAATAAAATATTTAAAAATAGTAAAAGATAAAAAATAAATAAAAATTCCAAACATAGCTCAAAATAAAGGTCTAAAACATAGGCAGCCTTAAGCAGTATTTTGTGTGCCAGAAAAATTAGAATAAATATACTCACATGGCAAAAATAACTTCTATAACTATGACCCATTTATTTCAAGCAACACTGGATATATAAGACTTTCAGCTGGAATTTATCTCTCTAGATCTTCCCCGAAAACCTCTGTCTCCAGTCCCATTGCCACTACTGGCCCTAGTCATTATTCCACACCTTCCTCATGTGGGTCTCTCCTCCGTCTGATTTAGACTATACAGTGCCTTGAGTGATTTTTCCTGATGCTAAGTACTGGTTCAAACATCTGATGATTCTCTGATCAATTCCTAACTTCTTGACTGAGTATTCCGGATCTCCGTAATTACTTGATATTCAATACAAGTTGACCATTGAACAACTTGGGGGTTAGGGGTGCCACCCCCTATACTGTCAAAAATCTGCGTATAACTTTTGATTTCCAAAACTTAACTACTAATAGCCTATGTTGACCAGAAGTCTTACTGATAACATAAGCAGTTGATCCACACATATTTTGTGTCTGTATTCTTACAGTGAAGTAAGCTAGAGAAAGGAAAATGTTATCCGGAAATTCTGGGCGGCTCAGTTGGTTAAGCGTCTGCCTTTGACCCAGGTCATGATCCCATTGTCCTGGGATCGAGCCCGCATCGGACTTCCAGCTCGGCGGGAAGCCTGCTTCTCCCTCTCCCACTGCCCCTGCTTGTGCTGTGTGTCTCTCTGTCAAATAAATAAAATATTTAAAAAATAAAAAATGAAATAAAATAAGGAAAAGCAAAGGAGAAAATACAGTTAAGTGTTGTGCTGTATTTACAGAGAACAATCCACAAAAATCTGTATATAATTGGACCCCTGTGCAGTTTAAACCCATGTTTATCAAAGGTCAGCTGTATATCCAATTTACCCCTCACTCTAGAAAACCGGTTGTCTTGACGTTCTCCTTATTCATTTTTCATTTCATTTCATTGGCAGATCTTGTGTTCACATGGCTCAAAAACGACCCAGCATAAAGAGTGGCAGAGTAAGAAAGTCTCCTTCCCACTCTTGCACCTTTCCACTCCATTCCCTCTCCCCCACTTTTCAAAGCTTCTTGTGCAGGCTTTAGGGTTCTTTATGCAAATAGAAGCAAATACACTTATAGTTTCTAATCAGCCCCTCTCCTTTCGCACAAAAGGTAGATTACCATATTCCAGATATTTCTTTCCGTATCAATGCACAGAGAGCTGCCTCATCTTTTTTTTTTCTAAGAGTTGTACAGTGTGCCCATGTGTGGAGTATCAACATTAATTTAACTATCCCTACTTAATGGCCATGTAGGTGGTTTCCAACCTTCTGTTGCTACAAGCAATGCCTCGGCAACTAACATCAGACAGGTGTACACATTTATGCCCATTCGTGACTCTATCTCAGGCTACGTTCTTGGAAGAGGTGCCTGAGTTGGGCACTGCTAAACCAGGTCCTCTTTCCTTTGGTACCCCCTATGGGGCTAGGCTACTGTGCCAGGAGCCCATCACACTCCCTTGGTCCCTGAGAGATTTATGGCACAGGACAGTTGGAGGAATGGGTATAACCGTCTGCGTGACTCATGGAACGTCATGAACACAACTTTACCATCTCTTTAAATGCATCCCGTGGAAATGATCCGGCCTGCCCCAGATGAAAACTCTGGGAGGCTGTGTTAGTTTCCCAGGCTTCTGTAACAAAGTACCAGAAACTGGACGGCTTAAAACAACAATTTTATTGTCTTACAGTTCTGGAGGCTAGAAGTCCAAAATCCAGGTGTTGGCAGGGCCATGCTCCCAGTGAAACCCTTAAGGGAATCCTTCTTGCCACTTCTCTGCTTTGGGGGTTAGCTAGCTTGGTCCCTCCAGTCTCTGCCTTGGTCATCATGCATCCTTCCCGTCAGTATGACCTTGTCTTAACTAATGACATCTGCAGTGACTGCATTTCCAAATAAGGTCACTTTCTAAGATACTGGAGGTTAGGACTTCAATATATTTTCTTTTGGGGGGGGGAAGGACATAACTTAACCCCTAATGTAGGACCCAAACTTTTCTGCTCATTTCAGGTAGGACGCAATGTTAAGGGTTACTTTAAGTCACAAGTTCATTCTCAATTCAGAAACTGGTATTTCCAGTCCTAGCTATCGATCGGTCCTTCAAGTTCCATTCCAAGGCCAGCTGTAGGTCAGGGGTTGGCAACTGCCTGCCTGCAGAAGGGGGTGTGGTTGGAGGTTGCTGCTTTCTTTTGACTTCCTTGGCACCCTGCCCATTCACTCCCCACCAATGGGCTCAGTCTCCATCCAGGATGGGAGAAGTGGAAGGATGGGACAGGTCTGACCCCCTGGGAGCATCCAGACTCTCAGAGGCTGCTGTTCAGCTCTTTTTCCTCTTGTGGGTATATTTGGAATTTCTTTGGAGACTTCCAACTCGGAGAATTCTGGCACATGCAACCTGATTTGGGGAATTAACTTGCAACTTCTTTTTCAGCCCTAGAAATCCAGCGTTCCTCCCTCTGCTTCTAGGTAGCCCTTTTGGGCAGGACCCTCAGTGATTCAATGCCAGCCCCTTACTCTCCCCCATGGTCCACATGTGATTCGAGGACCCCTATAAGAACTGCAGACAGCGGCATGCTCCCAGCCTTGCCACCAAAGCAGTTGGTCAGTCCAACTGGCTTTCCTAGGGGATGTCAGACGCATGTCCACTGGGTCCTCCATATGCAGGGACACAGACTAACACACTCTGGGCTATTCCTGGTAGAAGGAAGGGCCAGGAGAAGACACCTCACAGCAGGCCCAGGGATCTCAGCCCACTCACTCTAACCCCTTGTATTTCCTCATTTAGGCTGAGGTGCTGGGGGGACCAAGGAAGCATCCTTCCTTTGCAGCTCTGGCCGATGGGGGTCTTCCTCACCCTCTCTTTGTGTCTGATACGCAGGCATCATGGCGTCCCACAAAAGATTCCATTCTAGTATTCTCTTCCTACCTGCCAGCATACTGACCATAAACACAAGAGAGTGATTTACAAATTCTCTCCTTGCCTTTTAAAGGTGTGTCCTGAAAACTGAAGGGTCTTTCAAAACTTTTTTTTTTTAAGATTTTTAAAATTTATTTGACAGAGAGAGACAGCGAGAGAGGGAAGAACACAAGCAGGGGGAGTGGGAGAGGGAGAAGCAGACTCCCCGCTGAGCAGGGAGCCTGATGCGGGGCTCAATCCCAGGACCCTGGGATCATGACCTGAGCTCAAGGCAGACGCTTAAGGACTGAGCCACCCAGCCACCCCCAAAAGTTTTTTTTAAATAAACTTTATTTTTAGAATAATTTTAGATTTACAGAAAATTTGCAAGATAGTGGAGTTCCCATAAACTGGTTTCCTATTAATATATTATGTTATTACAGTGTATTTGTTACAGTTAGTAGACCTATATAGGTATTATTATCTATGGTGTGTACGGTATTCAGATTTTCTGTTTCTCCCTAATGTTCTTTTTCTGTCCCAGGAGCCCATCCGGATACCACATTACATTTAATCATCAATTTAGGCTCTTTTTGGCTGTGAAAACCTCTCAGATTCTCCTTGTGTTTAATGACCCAGGCAGTTCTAAAGTCAGGTTAAGTATTTTGTAGCATGAAGCTCTGTTGGAATTTCTCTGATGTTTTTCTCATGATCACAAGCAGTTATGGGTTTGGGGGAGTGTGGTATAATAAAAAACATATTTGGTCTTTGTCCCCAAGGCCTGGCACATAGCTCTGAAACCCTTGGAAGTTGCTGGGCTGAGGTTATGTGAAGGAGGTGATAACTGTGGGCTCCCAGATGGCTCCGGACCCGGCTGGGAGCTGGGGAACCAACCAAGCACTGAGAGGGTTGTAACTTTCACTTAACTCAGCCTCCGCTTATCCGAACGAAATGATGAAAACCACCTAAGAGAAGGGTTCAGGGCCCGGTGCTGCCAGGGTGGGGCCGGGGAAAATCACAGCAGCTCTGGACCTCCCTTCTGTCCTTCTGTTCCATCGTCCTGCACCTCCCAACTTGTACCCTTCACAGTACACGGGTAAGTAAAGCCCTTTCCCGAGTTCTGGGTGTTCTAGGAATCATCACACGGGAGGGGGTGCAGGTGGGAACCCACGAATTTGTAGTCTGCGCGGCAAAAATGTGGGTGGCGTCTGAGGCGGGGGCAGAGAACCCGAAACCTGGTTGTTGGTGTTGGAAAAGACAAGACAGCCCGTGTTGGGGACCGGGAGCCCCCTTAGAGAGGACGGCCAGAGAAGGGCAGCGGAGAGTCCCTCTTTTTACTGAGCATCTTGAGATAGGATCTATAAGGCAGTTATAAGGGGGTGACAGACTGGAGGGTTACAAAAACAACAGCCGTCAGTTGCGGACAACGCGGGGGAGAGAAGGCTGGTAGAAGAGAAGCATCGAACGGTTTTGTTTCCCGCGTCTGACGTTAGAAAAGCGCCGGGCGCCGCTACAGCCCCGGCGTTTGCACGCCCTCCCGCGGCCCCAAACCCCATGTCGGTTCCGCCGGCGGTGGGGGCGCAGCGGGGCGGGGCGGGGCGGGGCGGGGCGGGCCGCCGCCGGGGGTGGGGGGCGGGGTCGCAGACGGGAGACCCTCCCCGGCGCGCGAGAGGGGGCGGCGCTTCCGGGAGGGCCGCGAGGAAACCTGGGGACCCGGCAGGGCGGCCCGCCCTCGCGCTCCTCCTCGCGGGCGCCCCCGCCGGCTCGGCCCGCCTGTCAGTGCGCAGGCGCGCCCGCCGCCCGCAGCAGGGCCGTCCGCAAGGTCGCTGCCCGCCCGCCGTCCCCGGCGCACGCGTGTGCCAGGTGCAAGCGATAGCGGGAAAGAGGGCCGGCCCACGCGCGGCCGGAAAACACGGGGAGGATTCTCCGTAGCGTGGATGTGGCCGAGGCTTTCTAATGACCCAAATCCAGGTGCAAGGGGAAAAAAGATTGGTACGTTTACCAACATTGAAAAACAAAAAGCGGTTCATAGGCAAACAAACTAAAGCCTAGCATAAAGAAAGTAGAAGATGGGGAGAATATATTTGCAACGTATATCACAGATACAAGGTGAATATCCCACATGAGTAAATAAGACTGAGGGAACCAAAGAATAGAATTCCAATCAGCTTTTAAAAAGGCGAGAGACATGAATGGATAATCTGCAAAAAAAAAAAAAAAAAAAAAAGTATGAAACCGTTCCTTAAAAGAAAAGATGTTAGGTTCTTACAGTAAGAGAAAAGCACATTATTCTGACATACCATTTCTAACTTAATCCAGTTTGCAAAAGTCAAAAGCGAGAGGACACGCAGTGGGGACCCAGGCACTCATATATTGCTTTTGGGGATACTAGATGGTCCAACTCCTGCAGAGGGGAATTTGGCAACATCTAACAAAAGTTGGTATGTATTTACCCTTTGACCCAGCAGTTTCACAGCTAGAAATTCACCCTTGAGAAACACGCCAATGTGAAAGTATATATATATATGTACAAAGTTAACTATTGCAGCATTACTTGCAATGACAAAATTTGGGAGACAATTTTTGTGCCAATACATAGACAAAGGGTTGAATACACTGGGACATTCATACAGTGAAGTACTATGCGGTTGTTAAAGAGAGGGAGGAAGATCTCTATGGACTGATATGGAGTGATTTCTAGGATATATTGGTAAGTGAAAAAAGTTAAATACAAAAAAGTACATATATTATGCTACTTTTTGCATAAAATGAAGAGAAATAAAATATTCAAAGATCTGCTTATTTTTGCTAAAAAAAGAAAACTCAAAACTCAAGAAGATCAACTAGAAACTAATAAACTGGTTACTTAGAGTGGATGGGTGGGAATGGGGAGAAACTCTAAGAGGAAAGACAGATGTTCAAGCGTACTTTTTTGGGGGTAGTTTTGACTTGTAGAAACGGATTTTTTTTATATTCAAGAAGTAAAATTAAATCAACAAAGAAAGGGGAAGAGAAAACTAAAATTGAATACAAGCAGAAGTAAACAAATGAACTAAAATGCTATAGTAAACTAACTGCAGAAGAAGTAAACCCAAATTACTTTTGAACACAAAATCTTTGTACACCTTCTGTGCGTAAACAAGCAAACAAAACTACAAATAAATTTTGAACTTCATTTAGTTGGCAGTGGTCTGGGGTAGCAATTCTGAAAATATTGTCTGTGTATTGTAGGATTAAGTAAATCGATGACTGTACTGTGGTTAGCCAGGATTCTCCCTTGGAGTAGGGTCTTACACACATGGAGGGAGGGCCGGCAGGGGAGAACTCTGTGGGTTGGAATCTACTTCCTAGATCTGCCTGCTGAAAAAGCCTGGGGAGTAGGGCGACTCCAAGAGCCATGAGCATTCCTTATGTCCATATCTTAGTTTCTAAACACCACTGTCCAGAGCTCCTTGGAGTAATGGCTCACTCCAGGAGGGGCAGGGCAAGTGAAAGCAAGGAGGGGCAGAAAGAATGATGGAGACACGTCAGGAGGGACACAGGGGCCAGCTCGATAGGGCTTCCACTGGCCAAATTTGGAGCAATGTGAAATCAAAATGAATAATGACAGCAGTGAATTATGACATTGGGAAAAAAAAGGATCCATGAGTCCAGAATGATACTTAAAAAACAATCTTGCAAACAAACAAATAGAGGTAAAAGGAACAGCTCTTCTTTAGAGTAGAGTACCAACTAATAAATGCTGAAGGCACAGCAGAGTTAGAAAAGTAACTGTATTGCAACTATTATAGGAATAACTGACTCAGGCAGGAATCACTAGTAGATGCTAAAACCCCTGGGTGAAAGCTTTTTGGGGGACATTACACAGTCACACTCCACTGGAACCTTGATAGTGGGAAAATCTGGTGGCTACCGCCTTAACCTTGTGATCAAAGTTAGCATCATCAATAAGGGTGACCTGACATCATGTGCCAAAAATGCATCCCCTGAATTAGATCACGAGGAAACAGACAAACTCAAATTGAGGGATAATAATATGGGCCTGACTCTCAAACAATGTCAAGCCCACAGAAGACAAAGACTAAGGAACTGTCCAGATTAAAGGGTAATAAAGAGACACGAAGACTGCATGAAATGTGTGACTTTGGAAAAGATAATATTGCCATAAAGGGTGTTATTGGGACAATTGGCAAAATGTGAGCATGTACTGAACACGAGATACTGGCATTGGATCAGTGTTAGATCTTCTGAATTTGAACATTGCAACATGGTTAGGCAGAGAATCTTCTTTTTTTTTTTTTTTGAGAACCTTCTTGTTCTTAGGAAATTTACCCTGCGATTCTCAGGACTGAAGAGTCATGATTTCTGCAACTTAATCTAAATGGTTCAGGGAAGAAGAAAAGTCTGTGGGACACCTTGTACCACTTAGTGGATACAGCCAAATTTGCATAATATGTTCCCTACTGTGGAACATTTAAAATTTCCCAATTAAGGGGCGCCTGGCTGGCTCAGTCTGTAGAGCATCCGACTCTTGATCTGGGGTCATGAGTTTGAGCCCCACGTCGGCTGTAGAGATTACTTTAAAATAATAATTGAAAAAAATTTAAAAAATTTTAAAAAACAATTTTAAAAAATGTTTTGCCAATTTTTTTAAATTAAAAAATTTATAAAAAATTTAAAACATATCACTCATACATCATGTTGCTATCAATATCCTTATGAATCTAATTTCTTCTTTTGTTAGCATTTTTAGAATGAATGCCCACAACTGTGAATCCCAAATCAAAGAGTGTAAATGTTTTTTGGCCTTTAAGAAGAGGAGTAGCTTGAGATACCACGAGTGGCTGATTTAAATAGAAGTTTGTACGTAACAGGGGAGGTGATAGCATTGAGCTACAAATAGCAGGAAATTTGGAGAGCAGCTGCTTGCACTATTGTGCACAGGACTCTTGTGTCACTAGGAAAACTCCCCACATCAAGCTCACAGCAGACTTTTTAGGCTAGGAACACCCCTATCATTGTCCTGCAAATCATGCATGGGTCTACGCCAAGCCACCGTGACCTAAACCCAGATTTTGGACAATAAGGGATTTGTGATTAGCTGGCTCGTTGCCTCTAGAGGATTCTCTTAAGAACCACAATGTGAAGTTTTGTGTTCGGGAACCTCACAATTCTCCAAGGCAGCTATAAAAATCAGTATAAACTGCAAATTGAAAAAGGACAAGTATATGGCCTAAAAGATATTCAGTTGAAAACAGATAAAAACCACTGGTAATGGGAGGTAAATTGGTATAACTACTTTGGAAAACAGTTTAGCATTACCTTTTAAAACTGAATGTTAATCGTCTCAGCCCAGTAATCCCTCTCCTGGGTCCACACCCAGAGAAATATTTGCCCACCTGCTCTGGGGACAAGTAAGGGGATGGTTAGAGCAGGACTATCTGTCACAGCAAACAAACTGGAAATAACTCAGTGTCGATCAACTGGACAAGGGCTAGAAAAAATGTTGTTGTCATGTGATAGAATATTATATAGCAGTGAAAATGAATATAATGTGCAGCTATGCAAAATGATATGTGTAAATTATAGAAACATTGCATGGAAAAGTGCTAGGCTCAGAAGTATATATATTGAATAATATTTTTATAAAACTAAAACAAAACCATGTACCATGTAGGGATATACTCATTTGTATTTAAGATGTATTTTTTATTTTTTTTAATTTTTAAGATTTTATTTATTTATTTATTTGACAGAGAGAGAGAGAGAGAGAGAGAGATCACAAGTAGGCAGAGAGGCAGGCAGAGAGAGAGGGGGAAGCAGGTTCCCTGCTGAGCAGAGAGCCCGATGCGGGGCTCGATCCCAGGACCCTGAGATCATGACCTGAGCCGAAGGCAGAGGCTTAACCACTGAGCCACCCAGGTGCCCAAAGATGTATTTTTTAAAGCAAGAGAGTGATAAATGGAATGTCAAGGATGAGGGGTCAGGGATATGGGATGGGAAAGATAAGAATATAGAGGTACTGGCTGTATTCTAGCTTTTTTTTAAACGTGCACTGTAAATCTCCTTCATAGGTGAAGAAATGCAAATAACCAGTAAAACATTGAAAAAAGTTTTTCCAGTAATTCAAAAGGAAAGAAAAACCACTCTTTTATTTTTTTAAAGATTATATTTATTTATTTGACAGTGAGAGACACAGCGAGAGAGGGAACACAAACAGGGGGAGTGGGAGAGGGAGAAGTGAGCTTCCCCGCCGAGCAGGAAGCCCGATGTGGGGCTCGATCCCAGGACCGCAGGACCATGACCCTAGCCAAAGGGTCAATGACTAAGCCACCCAGGCACCCTGAAAAACCACTCTTTTAAAGAGAGATACCATTTTTTCATTAATCAAAGTAGTAAAGATTTATTTTTATTTATTTTTAAAAAATATTTTATTTATTAAAAAATATTATTTATTTATTTGACACAGAGAGAGAGTACAAGCAGGGTGAGTGGCAGGGAGAGAGAGAAGCAGGCTCCCTGCAGAGCAGGAAGCCCTATTCCACGGAGGTGGGGCTGGATCCCAGGACCCTGGAACCATGACCGGAGCCGAAGACAGAGGCTTACCGATCTGAGCCACCCAGGCGCCCCAAGGTTTATTTTTTTTAGAGGGGGGAAGGAGCAGAGAGAGAGGGAGAGTGCCAGTGAGCAGGTTCCACTCCTAGCACAGAGTCCAATGCGAGGTTCAGTCTTTTGACCCTGAGATCATGACCTGAGTCAAAATCAAGAGTTGGACCCTTAACTGAACCACTCAGGTGCCCCTAAAAGTAGTAAAGATTTTTTTTAAAGTCTGTTCTCTATTAGGAGATAAAATAATACAACATTTAAGGTAAGAAGTTTGGCCTTAGGTTCCCTAGTCATAGTCATATCCTTTGACTCAGTAATTTCACTTATAGGAATGTAGGAATATATCTTAAACAATTACCAGAAAGGCGGCTAAAAAGTTTTGTAGAGGACAGTTCTCAGCGTTGTGTCAGCAATCACTGGGACAGGAGAGAGGGGTGAACAAATCATGGAACACTCTCGAAAGTGGAATGTTTTGCAGCTGTCAGCAATTGTGTTCTTGAAGGCATTTACTCTGGTCACCGCTGAATTCTCCTGTGTTTTCTAGAAACCTCAGCAGTGACAGGAGGTCTCAACTTGAGGTTTTCTTTGACCGGAGGCCATCCATAGCCACCTGACTGGAGGTCAGACTCCATTCCTTCTCCCAGATGCTTAGTCTTTGCATTTATCTCCTTGGGTTTTTTTTTTGGGGGGGGAGGGGCGGGTGGCAGTATTCCTAATGGACACCATGGGGCATTCTAGGTCCTACCACAGAACCAAAGAATAATGAATTCCCTATTCCCCAAAATGCAGATGGGGAAGGCTCAAGTTCTTGCTTGAAACTGCTGTGCTGACGGTGAAGGCTTCAGGGATTAGGTGGCAAAATTATGACCATCCATCGTTGAGGCAGCAGTGGAAAGGTAAAGTGCCCCTAGTGAAGGAACAGTAAATCCAGATCTCAGTTACTCTTTTTTTTAAAATTTATTTTATTTTATTTTATTTTTTAAGATTTTATTTATTTATTTGACAGAGAAAGATCACAAGTAGGCAGAGAGGCAGGCAGAGGCAGGGGGGAAGCAGGCTCCCCGCTGAGCAGAGAGCCCCATGTGGGGCTCAATCCCAGGACCCCGAGATTATGATCCGAGCCGAAGGCAGAGGCTTTAACCCACTGAGCCACCCAGGCGCCCCTCAGTTACTCTTGCTAAGAAAGAAGCAGTTAGCACGTAGCACCGGAGCAAGAAATCCACTGAATAAGCGATTTTTTAAATTTATTTTTTTTTAAAGATTTTTATTTATTTATTTGAGAGAGAGAAAGACAGAGATAGCAAGAGACAGCAGGCTCCCTGCTCAGCTCCCTGCTCCCGCTGAGCAGGGAGCCTGATGCAGGGACAGTCCCAGGAACCTGGGATCGTGATCTGAGCTGAAGGCAAACCCTTAACCACCTGAGCCTCCCAGGCGCCCGTGATGAAGCAATTTAAATCCATTATCTGCACCTCCTTCCCCAAACATCCTATCAAGAGGGGCCGCATTTGGCCACTTTTCCTTCTCATTTAGCAAAACCTTCAGCCACCTTCCTTTGGCTCTGTGCCAGCAATAAAGACAGATCTGGCCCTTGCCCCTGGAGAGTTTCCAGCCTCAAGGAGAAGGCAGACACAGGGTTCAAACAATTACAAGGTGAGTGAGTGTTATTGCTGGAGAGAGTGTGTGTGTGGGAGGCCGTGAGGGGGCTCACCTAGCCTAGGTGTGGAGTGAGACCTCCATGAGGAGGTGGCATTTTGATGTTTATGGCAAAACCTAAGGACAGGTAGGAGAACGTTGGGGCAGGCCAGGCCGTGCTCTGGGCGGCCAAGGAGAGGAGGGCCGGGGGAAGGGTGCCCAGGCTGAGCCAGAAGTCCCAGCCAGTGTGGCCAGCGGTGGCGAGCACAGTCAGGATTTGGGGTTGCGAGCGGCAGTGGGGCCCCATCGAGGGGTTTCCCGACCTGGCCTTTCCCACTGTCTGTTTCCGATGCCCCCGCCCCCCGCTGCCACCCGCTCTGTCCTGGGTACACCTTCCGGTGCATTTGGGCGGCGGCAGGCCACCCCGGGGGCCGCGGTGCAGCGCGGGCGCAGGTGCGGGGGGGCCCGGCCGGGGGGGTCGGCCCCACGGGCTGCGGCAACAGGTACGTGCCACGCAGATCCAGGGCTGGGTCTGGCCAGGTAAAGTGCCCGGGTCCCCTCCACGGGGCCCTGGGCGCAGGCTCCTCCAGGGGCTCTCCAAGAAATGGCCGGATTCTTCGGCTCGGGTTTCCTGCCTTGGATCCTGCTGTTATTCCCCTAGGGGGAGTTATTTATAGAAGGGAATAGTTTGATCACCTCCGGCTCCTCTGGTTTTGGTTTTCTTATTCAAGACGCCTGACTGGAGGCTGGATGCATCATCTTTCCAGGGTTGAAATCTTGTTCAAAGCCGGCTGCATAAAGCAGTCCCATTCAGCTGCGTCATCTGCTCTTGGCTTCTTCGGGAAACGGCCTTTTCTCTACTTAGGGCTTTACTAGCGTTTGTAAACCGGGTACGAACTAGCCCTGTGGTTACTGAGTTGCTGCTTCCTTTTCCACAGTCTGAGTTTCTCCTTCTAATCCACCAGATTTACTGTTACTTTACTGCAAGCTGCCTGCAATGCTTTTGACACTAAGAAGCGGGATTTGCATAAACTCATTTTATTTATTTATTGTTTTAGCTACATATCTATGTTTTTTTTTTTTGTTTTTTTTTTTTTTAGTAGGCTCCATGCCCAGCAAGGAGCCCATCACAATCATAGATCAAGACCCTGAGATCAGGGGCACCTGGGTGGCTCAGTGGGTTAAAGCCTCTGCCTTTGGTTCAGGTCATGATCTCGGGGTCCTGGGATAGAGCCCAGCATCGAGCTCTCTGCTCAGCGGGGAGTCGTCTTCTCCCCCTCTCTCTGCCTGCCTCTCTGCCTACTTGTGATCTCTCTCTCTGTGTCAAATAAATAAATAAAATCTTAAAAAAAAAGACCCTGAGGTCAATACCTGAACTGAGATCGAGAGTCAGATGCTTAACCAACAGAGCCACCCAGGAGCCCTTATACTATAGTTTTTTTAATTGAAGCGTGGTTGACAATGCTTTAGGTGAGGCACATAGCGATTCGACCGCTCTATGCATTAGCTATGTTCACCACGAGTGTAGCATTTAAGAAATACGTTTGCATTTAAAAAAATCATAAGTTGACCCACAATGCAGGGGACACCAATAAGGGGCATGGCGGCTTTTCTGGACCCGTTCCTGGAGTCTCGATGCTGGTGCCTCTGTGAAGACACAAGTTCCGTGAAAACAGGAAAGCTACGCCACACTGGCCAGGGAATGTAAGGGGCTGCATGTCTGCATGTAATGCTCCCATTCTCCTACCGGTTCTTTCCACCAATCTTTGCTTTCCAGACCCATGAAATTTCCAGTAGCAAAAGTTGGTAACAGGTGCAACTTTTTTCTTTTTATCTTTCTTTCTTTTTTTTTAAAAAGATTTTATTTATTTATTTGACAGAGACAGAGGGATCACAAGTAGGCAGAGAGGCAGGCAGAGAGAGAGGGGGAAGCAGGCTCTCCGCCGAGCAGAGAGCCTGATGTGGGGCTTGATCCCAGGACCCTGAGATCATGACCTGAGCTGAAGGCAGAGGCTTTAACCCACTGAGCCACCCAGGTGCCCCTCTTTTTCTTTTTCTAAGCAGGGATTCACTTTCCCTAAATCTCAGTTCCTGGGAGAAAATGTCCAGGTTGGTTGAGGGAGAAGTGAACATTCAGTTATTATGTGACTCATCTGCCCCTTTCCATGGTGCTTGCAGCCACAAGGGGAGGACCCGTGGGTGCTGGGTGTTACCGAAGTGGCTGTAATTTTAGGGCGAGTTTGCTTTTTGATAAATCATCTGTCCTTTGCTGGGTGACATTTCCAGAGTGCTCTGCCGAAGGGCCCCTAAAATTTTTGACCCTCAGTTCCATCCTCTCCCAGTTGTCCCTTGATGCCCCTCTGCTGTCCCTTTCTCAGGGCTCAGGCTCTGTCTGGGATTTTACTCGGCAAATCATGAAGCAACAGCTTAGATCACAATGTTTCTGTCCTCCTTCCTACACACTGCGGGGTGGGGGGAGGATGTCTACTCTGAATTTTCTAAATTAATGTAGACACTGACAGCAGCCACAATCCAGAATTTGACCCCGACTTCAATTTAAATCTCATTCTCTTGGGACATGAAATGACCACAGCTGAAGGAGAGGCTCAAATGATAGGGACGTGAGACACTGTGACTAGCCAGCTC
>CM052898.1:185822215-185884740 GCA_028534135.1 Potos flavus | reverse complement strand
AAGCAGGCTCCCCGCTGAGCAGAGAGCCCGATGTGGGGCTCGATCCCAGGACCCTGGGATCATGACCTGAGCCAAAGGCAGAGGCTTTAACCCACTGAGCCACGCAGGCGCCCCATGACTTTTTATTTTGAAATAATTTTGGACTTATAAGAGTTGCAAAAATAGTACAGAGTTCTTTGCTCGGCTTCCTCCAGTGTTAACCTCTTACACAACCATGGGTGTATCAAAACTAGTATATCAGCTAAATTACAGACTTCAGATTTCACTGGTTTTCCCACTAATGTCTGCTTAGTTCCAGGATCCAATCCAGGATACCACATAGCATTTATTACTAGTTTTTTTAGATTTTTAAAAAATATATCATAGCATTTAGACTGTAGTTGTTTTTTTTTTTTTTAAAGATTTTATCTATTTATTTGACAGAGATCACAAGTAGGCAGAGAGGCAGGCAGAGAGAGAGGGGGAAGCAGGCTCCCTGCTGAGCAGAGAGCCCGATGTGGGGCTCGATCCCAGGACCCTGAGATCATGACCTGAGCTGAAGGCAGAGGCTTTAACCCACTGAGCCACCCAGGCGCCCCTAGTTGAGGTTCTTGAAGCTGTTGTTGAATCAGTGACATTCAGCCATTGTACAGGAACTATATCCTGAACTTCTTTTGGTTTTGGAACAGGCTGTTTCCAGAGCCAGCTGTTTGCCGGGAGGATCTTGATGAGATCTCACTTACAGCTTTTTGGATGTGTCCGAATTCTGGACAATCCCAGCTTGTCTGATCTGGGTACAAAAGGCTGCCCTCGGGGCTAGCAGCGCCACTGTCTGAACCTTCTGCTACTGTTCCCTCTTGGATCTTGAGTCTCATTTCTATTTATTATTGTTGTTTATAGAGTATTCTTTGCTCTCAGGTGCCTGGTTTATATGGTGAAGGATGTTGGAGTGAGAAAGACACAAATTCAGCCTCCAGCTTCCCCACCCAGTTGTGGTACCTTGAGCAAGTCACTCAAGTGCTCCTCTGCAAGATGGGGACAACAGCCTCCCTGCAGAGTCGAGAGGTCTAAATGTGAGAATATACACAGTGATTAGCATAGCGCAGGGCGTGCTGCTGTGGAGTAAACAAGTGGATGGATAGCAGGAGGGGGAGACCGGGCTAGCTGAGTACAGTAGAAAGTCTTGAATGCCAGGTGAGACATTGAACTCTCTGGTGGGCAGGGGTGGACACTGAAGGGTTTGAGTAGGGGAGCGATGAGGTCAGAGCTGACCTTACAGAGTCACAATGTGCTGGATTACAGAGCCTCCGGAAGCAGGAGACCCACGGGGAATCCTCAGGAGGGTATTCTGTTAGCTCTGATGAGAGTAGAGCGGGCACTTGGACTGAATGGAGGGTGAGATGGAAAGATGAAACTCTCCAGAGACGGCATGGAGATGCCCTCCACTGATCTAGAGGCCGTGAGGTGAAGGCGGGACTCTAAGATGACTACATTCTAGGTCCCCGTGAAAAAAAGACTGATGTCGTTAACTGTACCCAGAGAAATCAGGATAAAGAGGAAATTTGTGGGGTGAAAAATACAGTTGGTTTTATTCATGTTGCACTTGAGATACCAACAGAAGGTCCAAGTAGATATGGAGAAACAATGATTGTGGCCCTGGAGCCATCTGGACACTGTGCCCAAAGGGGTGGCCCCTGAAACCCAGAGACCAAACAGAGCCACCCCAGAAGAGAACGTAGGTGAGGCCAGAGCTGGGGGCAAAGACTCCTTCTAGACCAGTGGTTCACAGAAGGGTCAGAGAGACAGAGGAGGGACTACTGAGAGCTAGGATGTATCAGTTTGCCCTAGCCGCCATAACAAGGTACCGCAGATGGGGCCGTTTCAACAGCCCAAATATATGTCCTCATGGTCTGGAGGCTGGACGTCCAAGATCAAGGTATCGGCAAGTTGGTTTCTTCTGAAGGTTTTCGCTTCACGTGTTCTTCCCTTTGTGTACATCTGTGTCCTAATCTAAGGATGCCAATTATCCTGGGTCAGGGCCCACCCATATAACCTTAGAACTTGGGTCAGGGAACACAATTCAGCCCATAACATAGAAACAGAAACAGATAATGACTTTTGAAAGAACTCAGGGTAAGAGTTTCTGAAAGGACTGGCTCCGATCCACTCCCGCCCCCCGGCCTCTTCCCCTCTCTCCCCAGCAATTCACAAGGGAAGAGGCTCTCTGAGGCTCCTCTTCTGTTTGGCTTCCAAAGAGCTACGTCAAGGGGGATGGCAGAGGCCAGAGGACTGGAGAAGCCAGGGGAATTCTCCTCTTCTCTCTAGCTCTGGCAGGGTCCCCAGCATCCGCTGTTTTCCCTGTGAGGTTGCCCCTTCCACCGGGTGACCCTGGCTCCAGTCTGAGGTCACCCCATCTCCTTGGGGTAGCTAGTGGCTTTCTGCTATTTCTATTCTCTGGGTTGCCTCGCTGTCCCGTGTTTGGTGTGTTGGCACCTTCATTGTGTCTGTTGCCAATTTGTGATTATCAAATCCCCTCTGTTGGAGTATCTACAGTGGTTTCTGTTTTCTTGACTGGTAGAGACACCTTAGTCAGGAAAGCAATGCAGCAGAATGATGGAACAGATGGAAACTGAAAATGGGCAGATTGTTGAGTGATGCAGGTAGAAGCTACAGGTCTAGGGCCAGCAGGGAAGGGGGCCTGGTGGCACAGGTAAGGGAGAAGAGGGCTTGGGATGCCCAGCAAGGGAGGCAAAGGAAGGTAGATCTTGTGGTCATGAGATTCAAAAGGCTACCTGAACGGGGTCATAGTGTTTGCCCAGAAAAACATTCAGGAGCCATCATTTTGTGGATCATGTACCTTTCTCCAACTGCTGACATGTAGTACCGTCTTATATAGAGGGACTGATTTCTTCCTCCTGCTTTGGAGACCTACCACACACACAATTATATCTATTTATAGATGCGCTTTTGCAGAGACTGTAACTGCTCTCCTTTATGAGAAGAGAGATGGACATGGTGAATCAATACATTTTACAGTTGGTGAATAAATCCTATCTTAAAACTTGGTTCTTTTAAAATATATGTAATATTCTCTTACCAATATGTTACATATTGTTATACCAAGATTTATAATGAATAAATTCAAATGGTTTTCCCAGTGAGCAGCATCTTGACCTACTTATTACCAGTCAATGTTTATTTTTGCTGCAGGGAGATAGCTATTATTTTGGCATTCCATAGAATTAAGAAATAATGACACATTAAATATAGGCTCTTAAGGTTTTATGTGAAAGCATTCTTTCATTCTTGGGTCACAATTCACATCTTGCCTTTCTTATCTGTATATATATAGAATTTTTTTTTTTTAAATAATCTCTATACCCAACCTGGGGCTCCAACTCACAACCCCAAAATCAAGAGTCACATACTCTTTTGGCTAAGTCAGCCAGGTGCCCCATTACCTGTATTTTTTTTTTTTTTTTTAAGATTTTACTTATTTATTTGAGAGAGAGTGAGCACATGCATGAGGGGGTGGGGCAGCAGGCGAGGGAGAAGGAGACTCCCTGCTGATCAGGGAGCCCCACAGGCAGGGCTGCCTCCCAGGATCCTGAGATCATGACCTGAGCGGAAGTGAGATGCTTAACCGACTGAGCCACCCAGGCATTCCTTAATTACAAACTGTGTAGAACTTAGAGTCATTTTGATAAATATAAAACTTCCAAAAGCATTAGTAGAAAAACAACAAAAGTTTATAAAAATAAAATACAATAATACATTCTCAGCTTCCTTAATTATATAAGGAATAATTTATGGAAACGTACAAGGCACTTAACACAAAATTTTCCTATTTGGAACGAATGTTTTTAAAAATCGGGATTCCAAAAAAAAAAAAAAAAAAAAAAAATTGGGATTCCAAAATTGATCTTTGACCAAGGGTGAGGTGGTGGTTGGTTTGATCCCTACCTTCATGGGGCCTGGCATTTTCTAATCAGCAAGATTTAAAATGACAACTTTTCCCCCTTTTGAGGCCCTGATCACAGCCCAAGCCTCTAATTTATTCTTTTGCCGGTAGCTTGTTTCTATCAGTCCAAATTCAATTTTTCTTTTTGGGTTTAAACCAATAATGAAAAGGATTATTGGCTTAAAATAGTTTATTTAATGGCTAACTGTATATGTGGATAGTTTCCCTGACACTTTCTGGCTCGTAAACACACATACCATAGACATTTAAGTAGTCAAAGAAAAGCTCTTCACGTTACAGTTTTTACCAACAAAAACCTCATCATTTCAATTAAATGTGTATTTAAATCATTTTTACGGAGGATACTTTTTCAAACAGACGGGTCATTCTTGAGACCCTGGGATCTCTGAATGGCATTTGTTTTTAGCACTCCAACGCTGACCTGGAGGGAATAAATTCTTTCACATAAAGCTGAGACTAGGTAATTCAGTTGCTAAATGTGACCTGTTTACAGGGAGAGCTATCTCCTAAACGCTTCCAACTAGCCTGGGATCCCTTCGTGAGCTGTCCTATTCAGCTCTGGCTATTTGGCTGCGTTCAAGGTGCTTTCCAGATGCAGACAGAGCCGCCGTCAGCAGGACAGGCTTCCCCTGGGGAGGGACAGCTAACCCATTTGATGGAGGTGGAGGGGGGCAGGACAGCTCCTCTGGGTGAGGGATACCCTGGGTTAACACTCGACCTTGTCCCCAAACCATCATTTCCAGGGCATGCCTCCCCGGGGCAGGCGGGAGACTTGGAGTCGCTCTTCCTATAGGAAGCCAGGCCTGGTTGGTTGCTGGCAGGGGGACCGCCACAATTCCTTTCTGCAGTGATGTTCCAGTGAATGGCAGTCTTGCTTCTGAAGCCCTCGTCTGTGGTCTATTCCTAGTCTGTTCTCCACAACAGTTTGGAATAGTCTAGCGAAGAATCCGGAGCAACCCAAATCTAGGGAGTGACGGGGGCGGGATTTCAACAGTGCTGCTGAAATGTTAATGTGTTTGTGAATCACGCGGGGATTCTGTGAAAGTGCAGAGGCTGACTCGGCGGGTCTGGGGCGGAGCCCGGGGTTCTGCATTTCTAGTGAGCTCCGAGGTGATGCCAGTGCTGCTGGTCCAGGGACCACACTTTGAGCGGTGAGGGACTGACTCTAAGGGGTGAGTCGGGTATGCACACAGTTGGGATCCCCCAATGTCTTATTTCTGCATCCTTTCCCTTTTCCTTTGCTATCCGGGGATGATAAGCTCCATCCTTGAGCTGTTATCCTCATTTTAGGTGGGGTCATAAACAGAGCCTGCCATGTGCCTGTTGAACTTCTCTTACTCCTCTGCCTCCTGTGCTCCTTCCCGGGCCTGAATGGTAACAGGGCTCCTCAGTGCAAGGGTCAAGAAGGGACCTCACTGACTTCTCAGTTCATGTTCACCCACCGTGGTCCCCATTCTTCATAACCCAGAGCTGTACACAGAATGGACCCCCACCCTTCCCCATGTTATCTTCTGAGACCATGACATCTTGAAGCATCTAAGGGCAATCCTGGAAAGTTCCTATTCTGGCTCCATGGAGTTATGGTGTCTGGGAAGGTAGGATTACAAAGCTCTTAAGGAACTCGGAGAACTAGAGATGCTTGTGATTTCAGGTAGAGGAGATGACCTCTTCATACCTAGCTGGAGTGGAGAGGCTGTGTCCTTAGAATCGTAATTCAGCAAGCTCCAAGAAGGCTATCTGAAGGGTCTGTCCAGTAAAACATCAGGGTTTATCCCTTTGTAAAGCTTTTTCATTTTCTCATTCCTAACTTGTTAGCCCTGTGTTATCCCGGAGGGGCTAAGGCCTTCCTCAGGAAGACTCATTCATTCCTTCCTCCAGTGACACAAGGACACAATTTTAGGCCTTGTGACCATGTGGGAACTCCCTTTCCAACTGCCACTGTCCTGAAGGGAAGTGAAAGATACAGCTTCAGCCCTGTTCATCACTTACCGTCCTTCTTCTATTTCTGGTCCACTGTGATGCTTATCTTGTTTTTGAGGCTGGTTCTTTCTTTTCAGATTCTCTCTTTTAAAATCTATTGTTGCTGTATACACTGGGAAAAAGTTCCTCTGTCACCTGACCTTAAAACTGAAGTTCTGGAAGTGGGTTTTCTGTACCACTGACTTAAAGCAGATGAATAAATGGTCAGGGAACTTTAAACTTCTATCGTTGGATTAAGATCTGGGAGTGGTGTCCCTGACTGCAGCTGCATTAGGCCTTCTACTTATAGCAAAGGCCAGAGTAGGAAGCAGCACAGGGAAAGTCTTTGTTATATTTCGGAGTTGCTGGGGACACCTTTTTTTTGCAAACTGCCTTTCATTATTTTTTTTTAAGATTTATTTATTAGAGTGCACACATGAGTTGGTGGGGGAGGGGCAGAGGGAGAGAGAGAGAAAGACAGATCTCAGGCACACTCTCTGCTGCATGTGGATCCTGACAGGGGGCTCGATCCCACGACCCAGAAATCATGACCTGAGCTGAAATCAAGAGTTGATGCTTAACCGACTGAGCTACCCAGGCGCCCCGCAAACTGCCTTTTAAAACAAATGAGGTTCCATGGAGAGATCTCTGTCACCATCAAGAATAATTATGCTTCTCTTAGGGAAAAGAACACTGAATCATAATTGATGAGTTTCCCTTCTTCTTCTGGTTTTAGGATGCTCACACATTGGTGACCCACATGTACACAAACACTAGGCAGCCTTTTCAGTGCTGGTCTGTCTTCAACTTATTTTCAGTCCTTATTTTAAAATATTTAGAGTTATATATATATAACTATAATTATATATATATATAACTATAATTATATATATATATAATTGCATTGTGAATTTATGTAATTTATTGTAAAATCATTTTTACAAAAAGGCCTAGAATAATCTAATAAACTCAGTCTCACCTTATTTTCCCAGTTGCACTGGGTAGAGGTTGTATGTTAGTTGAATCTCGTATGGTACTACTAGTTAATGTACACATACCCACAGGCCCTTCTTCAATCTGCCTCCCAGCTCTCCAAGAAAGGGAGGCCAGACTTTGGCTTAAACCAGCCAAATGGGCCTAATCCCCCTGGTGGGTCGCCAACCTTATCAACCTCCTCTTCCCTTATGCCTCCTTTCTCCCTCCATCACACCTTCCCCCACCAGTGTGGGAGCCGGGGGGGGGGGCACCCAAGCTCAGGGTTCCTCTCCTTACCCCCGCCAGCCTCCCTCCATCCTCACACCCCTCCAGCCCCAGCGCAGCCTCCCTCCAGTCTGAACATCCCCTCAGCGAGGCCTACCTCCTCCCTCCATGCTCACGCCCCCCTCCGCCAGCGCGGTCTCGCTCCCTTCTCCCTCCATCCTCACCGCTGCCCCCTGCGAGCCCTCCCTCCATCCTGACCAGCCCACAGAGCAGGCACCCTCCTCCCTCCATCCTCACCCCCCGTCCCCCGCCCCAGCCCCAGCTCAGCCTCCTTCCAGTCTGAACATCCCCTCAGCGGGGCCTCGCTCCTCCCTCCATGCTCACGCCCCCCTCCGCCAGCGCGGTCTCCCTCCCTTCTCCCTCCATCCTCACCGCTGCCCCCGCCCCCCCCGCGAGGCCTCGCTCCTCCCTCGGTACTCACCGCCCCCGCCCCCACACCGCCCGGCCTTCCCCAGCCCCCGCGGCCTCACCCCTATGGCGCGGCCTCTTCCGGCCCGCGGGAGGGCGGGCGCGGGGTGGGGCCGGGCGAGAGGGGAGAGCGGGCGGTGCGAGCGTCCCGGGCTCCCGCCCCGCCGCCGGCCGGCCGGTCATGCTCATCACGCTGTGCTACCTATACCTGTGGGCGCGCTGGGGGCGCCGACCGGCCGCGCTCGTGCGCGCCACGGTGCAGCGGCTGCGCGCCTCGCGCTGCTCCTTCACCTTCTGCGGCGCGGCCGCGCGGCCCCGGGACGCCCGCGTGTGCCTGAGCCGCGGCGGCCGCGTCTTCTGCGTCGGCGAGAGCCAGGTGGGCGGGCGCGGGGCCGGCGGGCGCGGGCGGGGCCGGGGGCGCGCGGGGGGCGGGGCCGGCGGGAGGCGCGGCCTCGGGGCGCAGGCTGCCGGAAGCGCTGCGCGAGCAGCGAGGTCGCGCGGGCTTGGGGTCCCGGGGGCGGGCTCGGGGGCGCCTCTGTCCGGAACTGCTGCGACAGGCGAAACGTCGCCTGTCCCCAGCGTGCCGGGTGGAGTGTATGGGCAGGCATGGCTCCCGCCGTTCCAAATCTGCCGATTAGCACTGGCCACCTGGAGTGACTTTTCCGACATCCTCTCCTCCACTGGGGGCTGCGTTTGGGTTGAGCCTGAATTCACAGGAAGACTCCAGATTCTCAATCTTTGTCAGATATCACCGAGGGGACAAAAATGGCCCTGTTGGTCGCGAGTTTTACCCACCAGGGCCGCCCACTGATTGTCTGCATCTATTTTACTTCGGTTTGCGCACAGACTTTGTTTTTGACCCAGTACTTAGCCTGATCGCTGCAAGTCCAGCAGGCTCACCTGCCGGTCCTTTAGTCTGTGCAAAACTTCTGTTCCCTTTCTGTAAAAGGGGACAGTGGTTCTATCCGTTCAGCTGTTGGTGGTGGACTTAACTTCACAGAACAGTTCTGCGCCGATTTCCGCTGACATAACAGTTTTCATTAACGTTTAAAAGTATTTGCTTTTGATCGGTTTGTTTCCCTTTCCTCTTCCCTCCGGAGAGTTGGCTCGCTTTTAGCGTTAGAGTTAGATTTTCTGCGTGTGCGAAACCATAACACCCGCATGGGAATTAAAATGTGATCTCGGGTTTGAATACTTTGGTGTATGCTTAAGTATGGAATTCTGTCGTGCTACTAGCAAATCAAAAATACCCGTCCTTGTTAGTATAACACACAGAAAATGAGTAACCGTTTTCTCAGTTCTGAGAGCGTGCTGGACTAGGAACACTTAGATGCAAGACAGGAGACACTCATTCCACTTGAGGGCCCTATTAATTAATTAAGGGCATAATTCTCTCAAGGAACCAAGATTGAGAGAGAGAACAAAATAAGGAAAAATCGAGGGGTGCATTTTTCTCTTGCAGTGGTTTCCAACCTGGATTCATTTACTTGAAAAAATAACCTTTAAAATTTCAATTAGAAGGGTGCCTGGGTGGCTCAGCCCATTAAGGGTCTGCCTTCTGCTCAGGTCATGATCCTGGGTTCCTGGGATCAAGCTCCCCATCCGGCTCCCTGCTCAGTGGGGATCCTGCTTCTCTCTCTCCCTCTGCTGCTCCCCTGCTTGTGTTTTCTCTCTGTCAAATAAAGAAAATCTTAAAAAAAAAAGATTTCAATTAGAGTAAACATTTTGGACATTCAAAAAAGTTCAGATGTGAATATTTTTAATTTTCTTGGAAGAGTTTTACTTTTTGAAGACTTCCATGACTTTACTGATCTCTTAACTACCTTAACTATAACCAGTGCTTTTCAGCTTTTTTCCTACTGCTCCAGCCTACTGTGGGGGTACCCCTGCCAAGCTAGCCTTGGGTTTTCAGGGATTCTGTAACATGATGTGCTCCTGCTCTTTGAAGTTAACTTTGCCTCACCCTAGAGCTTTGCTCAGATACCATTGTCTCAAGGAGATGTTCCTCATTCTTCACACCAGATGGCACAGGCCTGCACTGTGCCCTCATCCACTTTAAATCACCCTTCATATTTCCAGTTTTTATCTTTTTCTCCCTAGGAGTTGGGTCTTCTTAGCTTAGCTTAGCAGTTTGCTCTGTGATAGTCACTCAGTATTTCAGTGAAGGAAGGAGTGGTTAGTGGTTGTTGGGTTTCAGCTCTGACGGTTAAGGCCTGCGATTGGGAAATTTGACTATTTGTGATTAGCTCCTGTTGATTTCAGCTATGAAATATGGCGGGGCTAACGATCTGGTTTGCTAGCTACCTGTGAGTCTACCTGGACTGAAGTAACTTTACAGAAATGAATCTTAGGTCTTTGTTGCCTCCTTACTTCATATATTTAGAATCAGATGCATAGAATGCATATGTTTATATAATTGAAGGTCCCACAAAAATTGATAACTATAACCAAAGAGTTTATAAACATTGGAAATTTTAAGCTTTTTGTTTAATATACACATGTTCTGTGTTTGAGTAAGGTGGACAATCTGTTTTTTGTTGTTAACTGCTATATTGATAATTATGTTAACCCATGGAGAGTTTTCTCTCCCCCCAAAATCATACATTCATTAGTTCAGTAGACACTTATTAATAGTCTACTATGTGCCAGGTTACTAGGCCAGGTGGAAACACGTTTTGATCCTCCCAGATCCGAAGGGCAGGTTTGAATTGGTAAACAGGGTGTGGAGCCTGACCTTTTGTTTTGGTGATGAAAGGGTTCACCCCCTGCAGTCTTAGATGTCAGCTTTTCTGCTCTGGATTGCCTTGTTTTTAGTGGGTTAAAGCCTTTAAAATTCACTTACTGTCCTTTTAGAGAGACTGCAGGAGGGATAGCACAGATAAACGAACAAATCCAATCTGATAACCAATGTTGATGCTATCTATCATGGCTGGAGGAAATGGAAGAAGAGTTCTTCAGGCTTCTATTTGTAATGGGTTTCTCTTGACCAGCGTGCACTCCCGAATCTACTCACCTGTAAATGTGTGACGGAATTGTGATTTAGGAAGCTCCTCAGGCTCTACAGTAAGGAATGGTGGGGGCGAGCCCAGTTTCAGAATTAATGGTGGATTGCACGCATCTGGAGATGTTAAAGTTGTTATGATAAAAGGGATGTTGCAGGTGTTTAAATAGTCACAGTTCAATCAGAGGCTCAGGGTTAATGTGGTCTGTAGGAGGAGAGCGCCTGATAACCTTATTTAGATCCTACCTGGAATTACAGAGGAGGGGAGGTCCCGGATGTTGATATAAGTGGCAGTTGTGATTTGAAGTGACATTGAATCCTCTTTTTTGTGTGTTTCTTTCCCTCTGTCCAGTCCATTGATGACTTGAACAAATGGGCCCTGTTTCTTGTCTCTCCTTTTATACTTGAAGCAGAACACATAGCATTTGTGACAGAGAGCATTTGGGAGCAAGGTGAGAGTTTACAGAGACGGTCATCCTCTTCAGAAACCGTAAGTAACATGTTTTTCACTTGTGTCCCAGAAGGAAACTATGTCTTAATTTGTTCCCCCCACCCCGCCATTCTTCCTTGGCCTTTGTGACCCCCTTTCATTTGTGGACATTTTGGGTTAAAGAAAAATATATTATTAAAATTATTTTCACCTGCTTCTTTTTACTTTTTTTAACATGGCTGCTAGAAAAACTGCCTGAGTGGCTTGTGTTTGGGGCTCACGTCATGTTTTCACTGGGCAGCACTGCTCGAGGGACATCTAGCCTGTCCCTCCATGTCTTCAAATCGGCCTGAGTGTTTAACTTTTATCGCCATGCATATCCTAGACGTCTCCCTGGGAGTATTCTGATAACACTTCTAATTAATAACCTGTCTAAAAGTAGTTGCTTATATTTCTCTGCTGAAAAAAAAAGAGTCTCAGAGGAACACGTCAACCTGTTCTTCCTGTCACCTCCTGCGTCCTTCCCCCCATGCAGGTCCAAATTCTACTGATGCCCCTCTCCAGCTGTCTCCGCTCGCCTCCTTCATTTCCTCTCCTCATTTCGTGCTCAGCTTCAGATCTTTTGGTCTAAACCATGGAAATGTTGTCCTGTCTTGTGTCCGTGGGTTTTCCTCTTGATGGCCAGAGTTCTTTCTAGACATAAATCCGGGGAAACCCACTGTTGCTCAAGCTTCAGGGGATGGCTTCTCTCTAGACGCGGTCATGCCCTTAGGCTCGTGGAAGTCTGACCCTAAGCCCCCCTTAGGGGTTTCTTCCGTCAGTCAGTGCGCTGTGATGCTCCATTTCCTCCTGCAGCCTCCTGATGTTTTATTGAGCCTTCTATAGACTTAGGATAATAATAATAATACCATTTATTCAACCCTGCTAGGCATGTTATATACATTACTGCAATGCTTACAATTCTGTATGATATTATTCTTGTCATTTCAAAGAGAAGAAAACCGAAGCCCTAAGATTAAATAGCATTTCTTTTTCTTTTTTAAAGATTTTATTTATTTGAGAGAAAGAGTGAGCGAGCGAGAGAGAACACAAGCTGGGGGTGTGGGCTGCAGGGAAAGAGATGGAAGCCAACTCCCCACTGAGCAGGGAGCCCCGATACAGGACTTGATCCCAGGACCTTGGGATCCTGACTTGAGCTGAAGGCAGACGCTTAACCAACTGAGCTACCCAGGCCCCCCCTTAAATGGCATTTCTAAAGCCACCAGCTGCTAAGTGGCAGATAAAGTTTTAACCAGTGTCTATACCCTTTTTAGTAGCCAGAGGAATACATTAATAGTTTTAAAGAGATCTAGACATTGCCTTTTCCTAGTCATAACAGCAAAGCTTACATTAACCCGAGGCCAATCCAGCTCATAGCTCTTCTCCTGTTTTCGGTAGAAAGACGCCAACTGGTGATGTGAAATTTTTTGGTGAGCTCAAGTGTAATTTTTATACGCAGAAAAGACTGTTCAGAAACTTCCTTTTTGTTTAAAACAATGATTTTCAGTGTATCACAATTACAAACTAAATGATCAGTTAGGTTGAATCATGAAATTGCCAATACTTGGCTTTTTTTTTTTTTAACCTATGAAGGGTTCATTCATGGTAACCTAATTGGAAACCAACCCGATTTGGGCTTTTGATTCCTAATTTACCATTCTTAGAAATGGTAAAAATTAGCAAAAATTTTTGATCACGTTTAGTGTAATTTCTGAATAATATTTGTCCTGTTCAGAAGCTCAGATATCTTAAAACATTGTATTTTACTTTTGGATTCTAGCTGGACAGACTTGGATTAATCCTAATCCTTGATTGAAGTGTACTCTCATCATTGGTTCATGCATAGTCCTCATTCGCTGATGAATTTTAAATCATACAATAAATACCCACGAATTCACCACTGAGTATGGAATTGGAACATGTACCTATGTGATCCCCCAGCGTCTATCCAATATTCTACCTCCCCTGCCCCTACCTTCTCCCTTCCCAAACCAATTTCTTTTTATTTTTTATTTTATTTTTTTTAAAATTTATTTACTTGACAGAGAGAGAGAGATCACAAGTAGGCAGAGAGGCAGGCAGAGAGAGAGGGGGAAGCACGTTCCCCATTGAGCAGAGAGCCCGATGTGGGGCTCGATCCCAGGACCCTGAGATCATGACCTGAGCCGAAGGCAGAGGCTTTTTAACCCACTGAGCCACCCAGGCGCCCCACCAATTTCTTTTTAGATAATGTGAGTCATCTGGGTGAACAAACATCATCTTTCTGAACACTTACATAATTCTTATAAATTATTAAACTTAGAGTAAGCTGGATGTTTTCTTAGATACGCTGATATTACTTGTATACGTAGTAAGATTTCAGCTTAAAACCAAGGCCAGGATTTCTAAAATATTGCCGTTACATAAAGTATGCACAGTTTCCTTCTTAACCCAAAATGTGACTGCTGTGCTCTTGATTTCCCAAATCATTATTCCTTAATTGTACATCTTTATGGGATTCAAAGACGTGGAGCATCTGAAAGGACATAGGTACTGTGTTATGGAGGGTGCTTTGTTATGAAGGCTAGGCTACTGTAACAGAGACCCAGACCTGCAGCAGAGCAAAAGGCTAGAAGTTTCTTTCTCTCTCAGGGAGGCGATTCTGCTCTGTAAGGCCATTCAGGGACCCAGTTCCCTTCTGTTGTGTTGCCGCCTCATCTCCCCTCTGCCAGCCTCATTCACTCTCTTGGTAGAGGCTGGTTCCCACTAGCCCTGCTGCTATTGCCAACCTCATGCACATTCTAGCCCCCAGATTGGGGGAGTAGAGGGGGTGGGGGCCAGCCAGCGTCCTCTTTAAAAACTCGGATCCAGAAGTTTCACAGGCCACTAATGCACCTGCCCCCTTAGCTGCAGGGCAGGCTGAGAACTGCAGTCCTAGCTGGACCGGGAAGGGAAGGGAAGAACGAAAGACTAGATATCGGGAGATAATTAGCATTTCTCATAGTTATTTCATTTAATACACATTCTAATGAAGATTCAGTTAAGATCTTGCTTAATGGCAACGACTTATTTCTTAATTTTCTGAGGGAGAAAGATGTCTACCCGCCAAGGAAGACAGCTAATGTCCAGATAATTAATTTTATTTATGATCGGAGGCTTTGGTGGGTCTCGCAACCAGGAGCCGGAGATATTCCGAGCTATTTTTTTGACCACTCTGGCCATTACACTGTACTTCATTTTATAAGTTGGGCCTTAAAACTTGAAAAGCAATTGATCTCAGGCACCTGGCTTACTTGGTTGCCCACCACCCCTCCAATCTGTGCCCTCCCATTGCACTTGTCATGGTGAACTTTAATTGTTCATTGACTTAGCTGTCTTCCCTCCCACACTGTGAGCTCCTTAAGTTGACAGGGACCATCATCTCTGAATGCACCTTGCATCTCCAGTGGACACATAACTCCAGCCCTGGCACACAATCTGGCATATGATAGGCACTTGATAAACCCTAGGTGAATGAATGAATGCCTTCATAGCGAGTACAAGGAACATAAGTGAATTTTTGGCAACAAAAGAATTACGTATGACTTTTGGGTCATCGATTCTTACTAAACAAGACTGCTAATGTCATTACAGGAGATACTGAAAATTGAGCTGAATCTACCATGCTCCACTGGTATTTGTTATGGCACCTTAGCAAAATAATTGGAACACAGTAGATGTTCAATAAATATGTTAATGAATGACTTAGTGAAAATATGAATATATGAAGGCTACAGTTTTTTCAAAACTGAATTCCTGGGGCGCCTGGGTGGCTCAGTCAGTTAAGCGTCTGCCTTCAGCTCAGGTCATGATCCCCGGGTCCTGGGATCGAGTCCCGCATCAGACTCCTTGCTCAGTAGAGAGGCTGCTTCTCTCTCTGCCTTTGCCTGCAGCTCCTCCTGCTTGTGCACTCACTCTCTCCCTTACTTTCGCTATGTGTCAAATAAATAAAGAAAATCTTTAAAAATAAATAAAAACTGAATTCTTAAGATTCATTTATTTGTTGTTGGGGTCTGTAAAATGACCACAAATGAAAGTCATTTGAGGGGTGCCTGGGTGGCTCAGTCGGTTAAGTGTCCAACTCTTGGTTTTGGCTCAGGTCATGATCCCAGGGTGTCGGGCTCCCAGCTCAGCAGGGAGTCTGCTTCTCCTCCCTTTGCCCCTCCTCCCTCTCGTGCTCTCTCTCTCTCTCTCTCTCTCAAATAAGTCAATAAATTAAAAAAAAAATTTTTTTTAAAAGAAAGCCATTTGAGATATCCAAAATAAAAAAGGTATTTTAAATATCTAAGAGTTCCATAATCCTAGAAATATGAAAGAATGTGACATGTGTCAAGTTCAAAGTCTTATATATTTTCAATTTACTATCTTAGGGTCCTGTTAAACTCAAATGACTTTAGAGTTAAGTGCAAGATACATAGATTCATAGAAGCCCCCCAAAAAGCAAAATCCCATTAAGCAATCAACCCAAATGAGAACTGCAGAGTTAATGAGAAGACAGTGAGCTATGAGATCAATTCCTTTTTTTAAAGTAGGCTCCATGCCCAAGGCAAGGTGTGTCAGGAAAGACTTTCCCGGGTGGTAATATATGAGTTTCAAAGGAAAAACAGGGATTTGGTGCAGAGGAGGGAAGGGCATCCCCGCAGAAAGGCAGGTGCAGAAGGATACAGAGGTTTGCACCTGGGGACTGGTTCAGTACAATTGCATCTACAGAAACATGAGTTGGGGGAGTGGCCCAAGATAAGGCCAGAGGAGAATGGAAGACTGTTGTGTGGGAAATTATCTAGATGCAGCGGTAGCTTCTAAAAACTGGGGCGCTCGGCTGGCTACATTGGTAGAGCATGCAACTTTTATCTTGGGGTTATAGAGTTGAGCCCCACATTGGGTGTAGAGGTTACTTAAAAATAAAATCTTAAAAAACAAAACAAAACAAACAAACAAACAAAAAATGACCAGGCAGACTTTCCCGGCAGTCACAGAGAAGCTTGCAGACCAAGTTAAGATACGTGAATGACACAGTTCATTAAATAATTTGAAAACATGCAGCAAGAAGCACGTGGAGAGATCTGGGGTCAGCTGACCCTTAGGACTAGCTGCATCAGCCTTCCCTGCCAAGAGTGTAGTTACAAGAGCCAGAGAGGAGGTTAAAGCAGGGGGCTCAGCAGGTGGAGGGTGTGTGTGGCTAGCACACACCTGTTCTGTGGGGAGACTCAGGACTTGTATGCCTGGAAGAGGTATGTGCCAGCTGTGCTCTTCATCTGTTTCTAGGCACTATACGTGGGGCCCTAATGGGTGGCTGATTCAGGGATGACTTAACTGTCAGTCCCGAGGTGGCATGATTTGTGTATTTAAGATTTACTTGGTCTGTCCACGACTCTCAGACTAGGGGTAATCCTTTCCTTTGTTCTTTCCATTTTATCTGTGTTCATTACACATATGTTCCACTGATGTCCTCCATCCTTAGCATATCTTGTAAGTTACTATTTTGATATATAGGTATTGTCCACACTGTTTTTCTTGTTCTCTAGTAGCAGAGCTGAATATTCTAAGGTAGTACAGCAAATGCACATAATGCAAAGATCACAAAAGGTTTATATGCACTCATTAAGAATTTGGGCTTTGTCCTAGGGACGGTAGTTTTTGGTGGCTGGGGGATCATTTGTGGAGATTGGGAATAGGGGAAGAATAGGGGAGGGGCCGCTGTAAGGAATGCAATTTTGTGCTTTGTTTTGGTCAGCTTTGCTGAAGTAACAGATGACCCTAGCATCTCACTGGCTTCTAACAACAGATCTTGGTTTCTTGCTTGACTGGCGTGTAGGCTTAGCAGCGATTTCAACCTGCGACTCCGCTCTGGGCTCTGCTCCGTGCATCCTTCTCGTGCAGGGACCCGGGTTGAAGGAGCATGTGGGTTTCGGGACGTGCCATTCATGCAGAGGGGAGGAGCAAGAGCTGGCAGAGACTCAGCGTAGTAGACTGTCCTGTACGATGCGGTGCAAGTGACATTCTGGGACTTCCAAGGCTGGATCGTTAGACACTTGGCAGCTTCTGCCTGGGCTCTTGGAGCGCAGGTCCCTTGCTGCCAAGCGGGGACGCTGCGGCTGGTGGGTGGCTCTGACTGGCCGGGCCAGGGAGCCATTCTGGAAGTACGGCATCCCGGCCCGGTTGAGGGACCCGAGCCGCGGGGAGCAGAGTCAAACTGTCCCTGCCAAACCCTGCCCGCACTGAGACTGAGCAAAACCAATGATGAGCTGAAGCCACTAAATTTTGGGGTGGTTTGTTACACCACAATGGGTAACGAAAACACTTGGGATGTCTTTTTTTTTTTTTAAAGGTTTATTTACTTGAGAGAATGAGCGCGCGCGCGTGCGCACAAGCTGGGGGAGGGGCAGAGGGAGAGGGAGAAGCAGGTTCCCGGTGGGCAGGGAGCATCACGGGGCTCAATCCCGGGACACCGGGATCACGACCCGCGCCGAAGGCGGGTGCCCAACCAGCTGAACCACCCAGGTGCTCCACATTTGGGATGTCTTTTAGAACTTCTGCTCTTCCTTAGCTTACCAGCATCGGTGGGATGGGCAACGGCAGCGGGCAGTGACCATTTGGGGAGGCTAATGCAGTAGACCTTAGACGTGGGGCCTCGGGGGCCTGTGGGACTCCTCCAGGATACAAGCAGTGTAAACAGTCTGTGACAACAAGGGTATTTCTCTTATTTTCTGACCGACCGGCTCTCCGGTACTCAGAAAATTAAGGCTCCTGGACCTCCCCTTTTCCTGGGGTGTCTGGTCAGTCCTGGTTTTGCAGTCCGACATGGTTTCCCTGCTCATGTCAGCTCTTGCTTGCTCTGCAGCTGTGACGCCCCTCTCCAACACCCCTCTCCTGAAAGCGCAGTAGGGCATATTATCTTTTCAAATAATAGAGCGTGAGAATGAGGTTCGTAGCCGTCCTTTGTCCTCTGTATTTCCAAACCTGAAGGCCGCAGGGGTAACCGCCTTCCCTCGCTCTCCGGAGCCTCACCTTCCTCCCATCTCTGCGTGTCTCACCCTCCTTCATCCAGTTTATCGCTAGAAATTTTAAAAACCTCGCGTGTAATTAAGTTGGTTTGGAAGAAGGGAATAAGAGCCAGACACATTAGCAACATCAAGTATCTGACTCTGCAGAACAGATTTAGTTTTGACTGAACTAGTTTTAGTCTGGGTTCTTCAGAGAAGCCGAGCCAGCAGGCGGGGGGGGGGTGGGGGGGGTGTGTGTGTGTGTGTGTGTGTGTGTGTGTGTGTGTGTGTGTGTGTGTGTGTGTGTGTGTAGGGGAGGCAGAATTTGCAGAGCCGGCTGAGAGGCGGGACACCCAGGGAAGAGTAGGTGTGGCCGCCGGAGTCAGGAGGTCATCCAGGGGCAGAATTCCTTCTTCCTTGGGGGACCTCAGTCTTTTTCTCAGAAGGTCTTTAATGTTTAAATCAGTGGACTTCGGTGTTTCCTACGTGGCTCAGTTGGTTACGTGTCCAACTCTTGATCTTGGCTCTGGTCATAATGTCAGGGTCCTGGGATCAAGTCCTGCATCAGGCTCCCTGCTCAGTGGGGTGTCTGCTTGAGATTCTCAGTTGCCCTCTGCCCCTCACCCTGCTCGTGTGCTCTCTCTCAAATCAATCAATCTTTTTTAAAAAAATATTTTATTTATTCATGAGAGACAGAGAGAGAGAGAGGCAGAGGGAGAAGCAGGCTCCCCACTGAGCAGGGAGCCCGATGCGGGACTCGATCCCAGGATCCTGGGATCCTGATCTGAGCCGAAGGCAGATGCGTAACCATCTGAGCCACCAGGTGCCCAAATAAATAAATCTTTTATAAATAAATAAACAAATCAGCAAACTTTGAGTAAAGCCGGTTATCTGCCATAATATGGGTGGGCTTCATCCAATCAGTTAATCACATGTAGGGCCGCCTGGGTGGCTCTGTTGGTTGGGCCTCCAACTCTTGATTTTGGCTCAGGTCATGATCCCCGAGCCCTGCGTCAGGCTCCCTCTGGCTGTGGAGCCTGCTTGAGATTCTCCCTCTCCCTCTGCCCCTTGCCCCCCTCCTTCCCTTTAAAAAAAAAATGTTAATCACATCTAAATAGGTTCAGGGTCACATCTGGACTGCAGTTTGGCCGCAGATCTGGGTACCGTGACCTAGCTGAGTTGACAGAATTAACCATCCCTCCCCCCAACCCCCCCGCCCCCACGATCGGCTGGCTCTTGTGACCTCTGTTCCCACATTTGCCCCAGAACTTCAGCAGCCTTTGGGAAGGACAGTTCGCTGAAGCACTGCCTCCGAGCATGTAATCCGGTGCCCCTTGGCCCTGGGTCTTCCTCGTGGACGCGTGTTGAGGAGAGCTGGGCCACCAGTGCCTCCTGTCATCAAGGTAACTGCAAGTCCCCAGCTTTGATTATGGAAGGGATTTCTGCCAGGAAATCCCTTTGTTTAGGGCTGACCGGGGCTTCCTCCACTTTGATCTTCAGGAGTAAGCCTTTGGTTTGACTTCTCCTTTCTTTCTCGATCCTTTTGTTTCCACCTTGAAATGCAAACTGGCAGTGCCTGTTTGCTTTTAGACAAACAGCACTGGATGCATGGGTGACAGCCTGGCTTTGCTTTGATGGAGGACACGGTGCTGCTTGGGGAGTTTGCATGGTCTGTGGCTCCCGGACCACGTTTCTACAAAGAGGAAATGCACTTAGGTGAGGAATCAGCTGGTTGAGCTGAGAAACCTGATCAGGGATGGGTGCGTATTGTTCTCTGGCCACTTCCTGTCCTTCCCCATGCTTCGTTTATCTCCCGGTCTCTCCTCCTTCAGGGCTGTCTGAGAATTTAATTATTGGCTCCTTTTACACGAGACGCTTGCTTTGAGGCCTAGCTCCACACCCGTGCCCACTGCAGCAGGGGGCTGAATCAGCGTTTGAACAACTGATCCCGGGGCTGGGTCTCCCCTGGCTGAGTGTTTGTCCTCATGCATGGATTGCCAGCGACAGCCCCGAACAAAGACGCCGTTAGCTTGGCGGGGAGGCCGGTTGCGGTGTCCCCTTTTCACGGTCCCCATCCACGCTCATCTGCAGAGTCAGCTCTTGCCGAGGCCAGAGTTTATCTTCTCATGCCCCTGAGCTGACATCCTTCCTCCATCCTCAAAGCTGGAAATCAGCTAAATATTTGTCCGAATTGTCAGCCTCTGCTCTCATCCTGGATCGGAAGTGTCGGATTTGCGATGCAGAGTCCCACCAAATTGCGGGTCAGGGGACTCCTGCTCACCCTGGCTCCATGTCTGGCGGGAGGTGGAGAAGTCGACGATCAGGTGGAGGGAAGGCTACCTGTAGAGCTAAAAGAAAATCCTGAGGGTTCTCTTTCTGCAAATATTCTAGACCCAGTAGTGGGTTGCAACCTTTTGACCATAAAGACGTGCATTTATTAAGTATTTCCCAGCTTTCTAAATGGCTTCTCGAATGAGATTCCATTTAAATTCTGTCTCAGGAGAGAAATGAAATAGTAAGGGATAAGGTTTTGTGCGGTCAGGTTCACCCTTGGAGGGCTACACGCCCTTGTGATACCTAGAACTTTTTTCACCCCCCGAACCCCTTCCCTCACCCTCAAACTAGGTTTTGCCCCCTCAGGGGGGATATGGTCCCTGCTTTCAGGACTGCATGTTTAGCATAGTAAGTGCCCCTCTATGGACCAGGCGCTTTGCCCATTACTCCATTCATCTCTCCCAGTAACCTGGTGAGGTGGGTAATCTTACCATTTCCACCTTACAGACAGGAAACCAAGATTAGAGAGTTTGAGCGACTTGCTTGGGTCACACAGCTATTAGCCGGAGGAGCCGGAATTCAGTTCAGGAAGTTGGGCTCTGGAGTCCTTCCACCGTCTAGGCTGTCGGGGAGCAGTGTGGGAATAAGCAAACTGCCTTGATTCTTTTTCCTTTTCCTTTTTAAAATTGACATACAATTCACATGCCATAAACTTCGTCCTTTTGAAGCATACAATTACAATTCAACGTTTGTGCGATCACCACTATCTAATGCTGTTTTCATCGCCCCCAAAAGAAACACGTATCCACCAGTGGCCACTCTCCGCTTCCCCGTTCCCTGGCCTGGCAACCATGAATCTACTTGCTAACTCTTTAGATTTGTCTGTTTTGGATATTCATGTAAGTAGAGTTACGTGATATATGACCTACGTGATATATGACCTTTTGTTATTGGCTTTCTTCACTTAGCGTGATGTATTCAAGATTGATCTATGTTGTGACACAAATCAGTATTTCATTCTTTTTCATGGCTGAATAATACTCCGTTGCACGGATATATATACATTTTATTTATGTCTTTATCTGTTGATAGACTTTTGGGTTGTTTCCACTCTTTGGTTATTATGAATAATGCTGGTATGAACATCTACATACAACGTGTGTGTGTGTACGTATATTTTCAGTTCTTTTAGTTATATACCTGGGAGTGCAATTGCTGGGTCTTTTGGTAATTCTGTGTTTAAGTTTTTTTTTTTTTTTTTAAGATTTAATTTATTTATTTTAGAGACAGAGCATGAGCGGGGGTAGGAGCAGAGGGAGAGGGACAAGCAGACTTCACGCTGTGCAGAGAGCCTGACATGGGGCTATCCCTTGACCCTGAGATCATGACCTGAGCCGAAATCAACAGTCAGATGCTCAACCAACCTAGCCCCCCCGCCCCCCACGCCCCTGTCTTTAACTTTTTGAAGAACTGCGAAACTCTTTTCTGTAGAGGCCGCACCGTTCTGTATTTCCACCAGCACTGTAGTAGGGTTCTGATTTCTCAGCATCCCCAGCAACACTTGTTGGAATCTGTCCTTTTGATTATATCCATCCCAGCAGAGGTGAAGTTTCTCATTGTGGTTTTGGTCTGTGTTTCCCTATGACTAATCAGGGATGTTGTGCATATTCTCAAGTGCTTATTGCCATTTGTATATTTTCTTTGGAGAAATGTCTGTTCAAATCATTGTCCATTTTTTAAAATGATTCTATTAATTTATTTGAGAGAGTGAGAGTGAGAGCGCACATGTGAGAGAGCACCAACAGTGGGGAGGGGAAGAGGGAGAGGGAGAAGCAGACTCCCCGCTGAGCAGGGAGCCCAACACAGGGCTCGATCCCAGGACCCCCAGGATCATGACTTGAGCCAGAGACAGATGCTTAACCGGCTGAGCCACCCAGGTGCCCTGCCTTTGTCCATTTTTAAATTGGGCGTTTTGTCTTTATTGTTGTAGTTCTTTCTTTCTGTATTTTTATACATTGTGGGTACAAGTCTTTTATCAGATATGCTATTTACAAATATTTTCTCCCATTCTGTGGATTGTCGTTCCACTGTCTTGAAGCTATTCTCTGAAGCACAAAGATTTTAACGAAGTTCCATTAACCTGTTTCTTTTTTCTTCTGTTGCTTGTACTTTTGATGCTCTGAGAAACCATTGCCTTGTCCGAGGTCATGACAATTTACACCTGTTTTCTTCTGAGAATTATGTAGTTTTAGCTCTGATATGGAGGATTTGACCCAGTTTGAGTTGACTTTTTTTTGTACCTGGTGTAAACGGCATGAGGTAGGGGGTCTGGTTTCATTGCTTTGCATATAGATATCCCGTTGTACCAGCACTGTCGGTTGAAAAAATTGTTCTTTCCCTGTTAAATTGTCTTGACAACCTTGTCCAAAATCAGTTGTCTGTAGGTGTATGTGTTTGTTTCTGTGCTCTCAGTTCTATTCCATTGATCTGTATTTCTGTCCTTACACCAACTGGACCTTGACTTTTGAACCCCACGTTTCCTGGGTGAGCAAGTTCCCTCAAGGCAGCGGTGGCTTGGCTTGTGGGAATTCCCCTTTCCTTTGTAGGGTCAGGATTTACCCCAGCGTTGGACCTACAATGCTTCATTATCTAGTCGTTTCTTCAGTGCTTTCAGATGATGTTTATTGATGTTATCAGCACTTTCTCATTGTTTTCAGCAAAAGTTAGTTCTAAAAACCTAACCTATCAGTATAAAAAATGGAATTCAAAATTATTTATCTCCGATTATGAGATTTGGGGCAGTGTATCCCCGAGACGATTTGTTTTGGGAAGTAGGGAAGTTCTTCATGGCATCTTAAAAAAAAAATCACTCTATCCACTTGCTTTTAAAGCCAGATTTATAATAGCTAATAATCGTGGCTTTCAGAAGTTGAGCACTCTGCTGTCCCAGGCTTTCCGCTGGGGACATTATATGCCCTTGAATCTCATTAACACAGCAAACCAATAAGATGACCGGTATTCCTATCGATATTCCTGTTTCATGAATGAGGACGCTGGGACTCCTGAGTTCACGCAACGAAGATGAGTCCAGTTTGACCCAGACCCAGGTCCTCTCTGAATCCAGAGCCAGGCTCTTAACCCACCCCCCAGGGCTCCCCTTCTTCTTGTCCGGGGTTCACATTCTTCGCTTAGAAAAACTGGACCCTGTCAAGGACTGAGTTTTTTCTGCGCTCATTTTCCCTGTCCCCCTTGTGGTGGGAATGTGCTGGGACAGGCAGGAGCTCTCTGGATGGTCCTTGACAGTTGTTTTCCCAGTTGTAGGAATCAAGGGGAAGCCCCATGTAGGACTTCCGATTCCTGGGCTGAGGCTGCACCAGGGAGAGCATGGCACATTTCCCCAGGGCCGGGAAGTGCGCACGCGCGCCTGGGGAGTCCCAGTGCAGCCGGACTCAGACCACACGAGCAAAGCTGGTCTACAGGTTACATTATAAATCACTGAATATTGTGGACCTGTTGTTTTCTCCTATTTCCTGTTACTAAAGGGCACATTGATGTATTTCCATGTCTGGAAAATGGCCCTTTCCCCTTTCAGCTCCTTGCAAAGCAGTGGAGACTTCAGTTGCTTGCTTTTAAAAGAGAGGCATAGGGTAATAGGGTGACGGGCATTAAGGAGGGCATGTTAGGTGATGAGCACTGGTGTTACAACTGATCCATTATTGAATACTACATATGTTGGCTAATTGAATTTAAATAAAAAATAAAAAAAAATAAAAAATAAATAAAAGGGTTCTATTTAGTGCTTTCGAAGCCCTGTTGTCAGGTAGAAACAAGAATGGTGGAGTCAGAACAACTTCGATGTTAATAAAAGGCAATATCCAGTAACTCATTCTGTTTGATTGTAACTTCGGGGGGGGAGCTGAAGGGAAAAGTGTCTGTTTATTTTAGAGAAGAACCATCTCACCGTCTTTTCCTTCTTCCTCCCTCACCCATGTTTTCCCAGATTGTGAAGTGGTCCGACTGCTGTTTGCCACTGGCTTACAGACCTGGGGATCCTTATCAATTAATCGCTGAAGCGAGCGTGGATGACTTCAGTAAGCTGGGGGTGGCATTCATGGAAGATAGACTGCGGATGGCTGATGGATTGGTACCTCAAAAGATTGTTTGTAAGTGAGCTTAGAAATGTTTCCATCAGGGGCACCTGGATGGCCCAGTCTGAAGAGCCAGCAACTCGTGATCTCTGGGTCGTGAGTTCGAGCCCCACGTTGGGTAGAGCGACTACTTAACTAAATAAAAACTTAAAAAAAAAAGTTTCTATCATAGCAGGAGACCATTGGTTATTAGCTTAAGGATTGTTGAACCCTCTTGTTCAATGTGGCGTAAGGCAAATGCTTATCTTCAGTTGAATGCACTCAACAGGTTGGATATAATTGTAACAGTATGAGATTCATACATGTGTTAGGTTTTTTTGAGATGCTTATCCCTAAGTATATCGATAGTGCTTTTGAAATTCTTTTTTTTTAAGTGGGCTCCATGCTGGGCCCAACATGGGGCTTGAACTCACAACCCTGAGATCAAGACCTGAACTGCGATCAAGAGTCAGACCCTTAACCAACCGAGCTACCCAGGCGCCCGAGTGCTTATAAAATTCTTAAACAAGGATTTCCCATAATTGCACTATCCACAAGATGGCATGCAAATGTAGAACCCACATAATATTTGTTTTCCACAATATAAAAAGTATAACAAGTTTCTAGGCTACAGTTCGACGGAATGGAAAGCACAGTCAGTGTTACTACAAAGTTCAAATTCTAAGAGTTTTTTACTTAAAAAAAAAAAAAAATATATATATATATATATATATATATATATATATATATACACACACACACATATATTATCTCACAATATTTTGGGATACATCTTTTTTTCAGGAAGCATGCAAAATGTTCTTTCTTAATTAGATTTAAAATTTGAGTTCCTATGTCCATGAAAGTCTTCATTTGTATCTTGAGCAAATGAGTGTTATCAGCTCTGGAAATCCCTGTAACTCACTTAGTTCTCCCATTTGGCATTTGCGTGTGCCCGATATGATGTCAGGTGCACAGCAAGTGCTCCATCAGTGTTTTTGAATCAGTGATTGTAAACTTCTATTCCAGTCCTGAGATAAGACACTGGGAAGACCCTTTTCCCCCACTGATCCTATGAAGTGTCCCGAGAGCACCTTCTGTGAGGGCTATGCCTGGGTACGCTAGATGTGTGCCTTTTTTGTTTCTCGGTTCCATTATCCTATAGGAGACTGACACCCAGGAAATCGATTCTGTAAGTAAGTAGGCACAGTTACCTCTCCGAATCCCACTTTGTTCACCAGCCAGTAAGGGGATGTGGGGCTTCTCGATTCACAAGGGAAAGGTGTTGTGGAGATGTGGGATTTGGGATTTCACTCTGGGGAAGGTCGGGCGCACCCTCCCAGCAGGCGGGAGCAGTGCCGGGTTTCAACGGAGAGGTTCCAGGGGAGGCCGCAGAGTTGCAGTGGGGATGCAGTGGGAGGCGCGGGCGGGCTGCCCTGCAGCGAACGTCATGGAGTGCGGAGAGCGCCAGGAGGTTTTGAACTGATGATTGTCTTTTCTGTTCGCGTTTTAGCGGTGCACTTGCAGGACAGTACTCTGAAGGCACTTGAGGACCAGGCCTCAGACAAGCAAGCCCAGACCCTACAGCTGAATCCCGAACCTTCCGCTGAGAGTAAGGCTGAGCTGGATGTTATGGAATGCGTAGGTAGAGATGATCCCCAGGTTCTTGCTGCACAACCCACACCAGGGAAGAGGGGTGCCTCTGCCAGCGAGCCTGCTGGGGACGGTGACAGAGAAGTAGGCTCCGCCGAGCACTGTCCCCTCCATCTGTCTAGTTGCCACGAGTGTCTCGAGCTTGAGAACAGCACCATCGAATCTGTCAAGTTTGCATCTGCAGAGAACATTCCAGATCTTCCCTACGATCACAGTGGCCGTTTGGAGGATGTTGCTGATGATACCCGCCTGGAGAGAGAAGGGAGGAGAGTCAACATCACGGGAAAGGCCCCCAACATCCTCCTCTACGTGGGCTCTGCCCCCCGGGAATCCCTGGGCAGGTTCCAGGAGGTCCGGTCCGTCCTGGCTGACTGTGTGGACACCGACAGCTATACGCTCTACCACCTGTCACGGGAAAGTGCTCTCAGAGACCCGTGGTCAGACAACTGTCTGGTGTTGGTCATTGCCACCCGGGAGGCCATTCCCCAAGACCTCTCCCAGAAGTTCATGGCCTACCTTTCTCAGGGAGGCAAGGTGTTAGGCCTGTGTTCGTCCTTCACGTTTGCTGGCTTCCGGGTGACGAACAAGAGCGTGCTTGAGGAAACGGTCCAGAACCTGGTTTTCTCCAAGGCTGACCAGACCCAGGTGAAGCTCAGCGTCCTGAGCAGTGGCTTCGTTTATGAGGAAAGTCCTGAGGTGGGCAGCAGCCTGGGCAAGCTCGAGGGTCACCTGGAGAATGAGGACAAGGACAGGCTGATAGTGCAGGTGCCTTTCGGAGAACATGGAGGAGAAGCTGTTCTTTGCCAGGTATGGAGCTGGCATCCGTGTGGGGCTCTTTGGGGATCTGACAGCGAGTATGCTCTCTAAGGCTGAACACCAAAAGGGTCAAGAGTCTGTGCTCTGTGGGGCACGTTGGATCCTTGGCTGGGAGTTTTTCTGATGCTGAATAGGTTTAGATGAGGGCTTTCCTGTCGCATGAATATCCCATTTCACCGAAACACTCGGGATGGAGGAACAAAGCAGAAGGCCTCATGGCTGATTAAGGACTGCTGGTTAACCGAGGATTAGTCAGAAAATTCTTTCTCGTTTTGAGAAATGCATTAGTCTACTGTCTTGTCTCAAAGCACATTGTGGTCAATATAATTGAACCTTTTAATTAATGTAGGGAGTTGAGAGTGCCTTGGGCTGGTGATTGTCGGTGTTAATAACCCTCAAATTTCCAACCTTGTAGTTGATGTCAGGGGTTGTGTGAATGCTCACCAACTGTGGGGTAGTGGGTGTTGAAAACTTTGCAAATCTTCAGTTCTTTTATGATTTTGTCACTCTTAAAGTCTTCAGTGCTGAGAAAAATTTCAGGTAGAATATTGAAGCAACTTAGATTTATGGTACATTAATACAACTGACCCTTGACTAACATGGCTTTGAACCACGTGGGTCCACTTGTGTGGAATTTTTTGGCTAAATACAGTATAGTACTGTAAATGTAGTTTCTGTTTCTTATGATTTTCTTAATAGTTTTCTGCAGCTTTATTATAAAAATAGAGTATATAATATGTATAATATACAAAATGATTGACTATTCATGTTATCGGTAAGGCTTCTTACTAGTTAAGTTTTTGGAGAGTTGAAAGTTATACGCGGATTTTCTGCTGCACAGAGAGGTTGGTGCCCCTCACCCCCACGTTGTTCAAGGGTCAGCTCTATATAGGTAAGAAAAAAGTGTAAAGGGAGAGGAAGGGACATGCTACTCCCCTCCCCCCCTTCCCAAATCCTTTGGCTCATCTGTTTTTTGTTCCCACGTTCTTTTTCCCTTTCCTTTTTTGTTTGTTTAAGCAGATGGAAGCAGGATAGACTGTTTCCAAATTCCTGATCATTGACTGCAAACTTTTTAATGCTTTAGGGCGGAAAGTTTTTGTTAGAGTTAGATGAACCCTTGTCCTTTAGGATTTGTTATCTAAAGAGAAAGTTAAGTAGTTGTAGATATTTTGCCCAAAATAGTTCCCAGGATGAGTATAACAGATTTTGTTTTATTACGGGGATTTTTTTTTATTGAGTTGGAGAATCATTTCCTTTTTTTGTTGTTTATTTTCATTTCATATGGTGTCCTAGGAGCTAAGTCTCTTGGCTTTTCTGACCAAACATTCTTCAGGGGGTCATAAATTTCTTCCTTTACTCTTCCAAAGCCCATTCATTTGTTCTTAAGATAATGATCAGGCAAAGATGCATAGAATTAAGAAATCTGGGCATCAGGATAGATGAACGCATACAAGCCAGGCAGATTTTACGTAGGCCACAAAGCACATGAATCAGTTTGGAGGCCTAATAAATGTTCCTCTTATCTTTTTCTCTGCAAAGATGGTAACTATAGCAACCGTGCATTCTCAGAAAAGCCACTTAAAAACCCGACTTCCTAGAGCCGTATTTCAGTTTTGAATAGTGACTTTTACCACCCCTGTGCACAGACTTGTACTAGAAAATTGATTCGGCACTGCTGCGATCCGTTTCTCTGAGTGACACGGCGACTCCACTTGCTGCACCATTTAAATCGACCCCGTTACTGTCATAAAATTTGATACTGCGGGCATTGCCGTAGGGAAAAAAAAAAGGCAATACGATGCAGCTTCAAAAATCAGATGCAGAGGATTAGAATGTCATTTTTGATTTTAAATGACTTCCAGTCTCTGTGTGACAGGGTCACTGCTTTCGGCTCAGACCGGTGTCGCTATAATACCTCGCCAGCGAGAGCGGCCAGGAAATGTTACCGCGGGCTGGTTAGTTTCCTCTCTCCTTGGTCAATTTCACAGTCTTCATCTCTAATAAATCGAGTAATGATGTAACCCAGTAAGAGGGGGCAGACCATTTCAAGGGCAAACCACAGCCGCGCAGTGGGCGGTGGTCTCACGGCCAGGGAGCTGCATGTGGATGCCTTGACCGCTCGTCACGAGGAGAAAGGACTTCTCGTGTGCTTGCTGTGACGATCTGGTTTGCAGGGGAGATTTAAGGCTGAGGGTTAAGCTGACATTGTATTATCGAATGGATCGGGACTTTGGCATGAAGTTGCCCAAGCGGACTTAAAAGTACTTTATTTCCTTATTTAGCGTAGCGCGTGGCAGGAGTGGTCTGGCTTTTCGAGCAGGGTTTCTCACCCCGGCACTGTTGAGGTTTCAAGCAGATCCCGTTTTGTCGTGGAGCCCTCTGGGCCTGTGCTCTGTAGGGTGTTGGCGACGTGCTACCCACTGGATACTAACCCCCAGTAGCAAACCGCCCTCCCCTCCCCTCCCTCCATCTGTGATGGGAGACGTTTTAGTTCAAAAAGCCTTAATTTTAGAAGAACCCAAGGTATAGAAGCAGGCCCATCCGTATTGGTAACAGTATTCCAGCTGGAGGATGAGATGCACGTTGGGTCCCACAGAGGACCAGGAGTGCAAATCCAGAAGCACACGCTGTCTGACACGTGAATTGAGGGGAGGTCTCTCTTGCTGCTTCCGTTGTCGAAGCAGCTGCTGTGAAAGCCCACAAAAGCACTCCTCGCACAATGTCTGTGGCTGTCCATCCTTCCTTCCTTCCTTCCTTTCTTTCTTAAGATTTTATTTATTTGAGAAAGAGAGCGAGAGAGAGCACAAGTGGGGAGGAGCAGAGAGAGAGGGAGAACCAGACTCCCCGCTGAGCAGGGAGCCCCACTCGAGACTTGATCCCAGGATCCTGAGATCATGACCGGAGCCGAAGGCAGACGCCTAACCCGCTGAGCCACCAGGCGCCCCAGTGGCTGTCCTTTATCTAACCTCCTGGAGCTCTGGAGGCCTGCTCGTAGGGTGAGCCCTTCCCTTTCCTCCTGGGCCTCGCTCATGTGTGACGTGAGCTCAGCATACCTCACTCCGAGTGCTTCTTGGATCTTCTGTGTATTCACTCAGCCTGGGGTGTACGTGTGCCATTCATCATGCTCACGCCTCTCCTCTGGGCCCAGGTCGGGGAAAAACGTCACTCATTTTATTTCTCCCACCCGTAAGGGGTCATCTCTAGGAGAGCCACTGGCTTTGTCCACTGGGGAGGAGAGGCCACATTTAGGGGAGAGAACGCAGGGATGAGGGGGACTCGGATTCAGATACCTTGAAGGATTTCTCTTCTCTGCCCGAGCCTCTCTCCACGGCTGTTTGGAGGACAGACTCACTCCTGCCCCGGCCGACAGGAGCAGCCCTCGGCTGGCCCGCCGGAGCGTGGGGCCGTGCTGGACCATTTCTACAAACCTTTTCGGATTGGCATCAACTTTGCACAGTCGGACCATTTTGGACAGGACATTTGGACAGGGTTCTTGTCTTGGTTAAGTCTTTGGTGGGAATTGAGAGAGATTACATTGCCTGAAGGCTGACACTTTGCTTTTTATTTTCATCATGCTCCTGGAATATCAGGTCAGGAGTTCTGGTTACAACAGAAATCCACAGCTGATCGCTGGCAAAAGCGAAATAAAATAAAGCCAACATGCTTAAGTTGCTCAATATTCTGGCACCCTCCAAGGCTCTAATGGCCAGTTAAAATCTGACCTCAAGAGGACCAGAAGTTCTAGTCTGTTCCTTTACACCAAAGCACACACCACTGATTGGAAAGTTCTAGCTGAAGGGAGCTGGAAGTTCTAGCATGTTCCTTCAGACCCAAACACAGACTGTGTGTTGATCGGTGGGGCTGTTTTATTTATTATTATTATTTTTATGTTTAAGATTTTATTTATTTATTTGACAGAGAGAAAGAGCTCACAAGCAGGCAGAGAGGCAGGCAGAGGGAGAGGGGGAAGCAGGCTCCCTGCTGAGCAGAGAGCCCGATGCGGGGCTTGATCCCAGGACCCTGAGATCATGACCTGAGCCGAAGGCAGAGGCTTTAACCCACTGAGCCACCCAGGCGCCCCAATTATTATTATTTTTCAAAAAGATTTTCTTTATTTATTAGAGAGAGAGCATGAGCAGGGGGAGGGGCAGAGGAATAAGCAGACTCCTGCTGAGCAGGGAGCCCGATGCGGGGCTTGGCCCCAGAAATCCTGAGATCGAGACCTGAGCCCAAGGCAGATGCTTAACTGACTGAGCCACCCAGGCGCCCCTAGGTGGGGCTGTTTTAATTTTAAGTGGACAACAAGCCTGAACTAGATAGATGAAGTCCTGAATCTTAAATTCAATCCAGGTGAAGGAAGGTGGTAGGGCGGGCCTTTCTGGGGTCCCCCAAACCCCACTTCTTTGATTTGAATGCCTGCAAACACTCTTACAAAGCTGAATGAGGCTCCTGTCCTTCCTGCTATTGTTTCCCGGTGGTTATGACATATATGACGTGAGGTTAAACGTATCCACATGGCCCATCGTGCCTCCTGGAGTTCAAGAGTGACTTTAGTTGGCTTCTCAGCACAATCCTATTTCTAAGTGTTTTTTTTCCCAAGATTTTATTTATTTATTTGACAGAGAGAGACACAGCGAGAGAGGGAATACAAGCAGGGGGAATGGGAGAGGGAGAAGCAGGCCTCCTCCTGAGCAGGGAGCCCGATGCGGGGCTCAATCCCAGGACCTGGGATCATGACCCGAGCTGAAGGCAGTTGTTTAACCAACTGAGCCACCCAGGCTCCCTGTGTTTGTGTTTGTGTGTTTTTTTTTTTTTTTTAACTAACATATAATGTATTATTTGTTTCAGGGGTATGGGTCTGTGAATCATCAGTCTTACACAATTCACAGCACTCACCATAGCACATTCCCTCCCCAATGTCCATGCCCCAGTCACCCCATCCCTCCCACCCCTCTCCCCTCCAGCAGCCCTCAGTTTGCTTCCTGAGATTAAGAGTGTCTTATGGTTTGTCGAGTAATCAAGTTAAGCAACTTGCCCGCGGTCCCCCGACTGGTTAGTGACACAGGTTGGGACCCGGGCAGAGTCTGATTCCTATCTAGGCTTGCGTCCAGCACCGCCTTTCCGCCCCACCGCCATGATTTCAGTCGGCTCCTTTGAAATCTTTTTACTGCTTGTCGTGACTTTCCAAATGGTCAAGTTCAATGTTTACATACTGTTGATAATCACGATTTCTGTTGAGGTTTTCAGAAACACAGGTTAGGAGAAACCTGTTTCTCTCCCAAGGTCGGTGGGCGTCCCGGATTCACGACTTATGAAGCCGTGTCCTTTTCCCTCAGGCGCACTTAGAGCTACCTCCCAGTTCTTCAGTGGTGCAAGCCCCAGAAGACTTTGATCTGCTCAAATCAAGCAATATTAGAAGATATGAAGTCCTTCGGGAGATCCTGACTGCGCTCGGCCTTAACTGTGACGTAAACCAAGTTCCTGCCTTCACACCTCTTTACTTGCTGCCTGCGGCCGAGGTGAGCATCTGCTCGGGCAGGAAGGGGGCGCCTCGGTCGCCTCTCTTCCACGCGGTGCCCCCGTTATTCCTCCGTGGTCTCGATTTTGATTTCTGTTTTTATTTTGCCTTCAGGTTTGGGAACCATCGTAAAGATACCCAAGTGTAGCTGATGTTTGTGGGGTTCGTGTGTAAGGGGGGCAGAGAAGAAGGTGTTCAATCTTAAAGGTCACGGCCTACCCACTTCAGGGGGCAGAGGTCACTCTTTCATGTGTCAAGAGTGTATTTGGAAACCACAGTTTATTCATTTGGGATTAAAGACCTTTGTTTTGATCCGGGCCTTTCTCAGGGAATATTTGGATGGGAAGAATCCCAAGTTTTGTTTCATTTGTGCTGATGCCTGCCATCTTGTGGCGGAAGGGTTCAGTTTCTAGGGTCTAGTCCTGGCTAGAAGGAAAACGCCCGCGGAGCTGGGAATGTATTCTGGAATTTTCTTGGGCTTTTGTCTGCATTCGACACCTGTGGTTGTTACCTGGTTTGGGCAGGTTTGCCAGATTCCCTAGGGGCGTCTCCTCCTGCCAAGCTGTCGATTTCTTACTGATTGTGGCAAATTATTTGGAGGCCTTCTTCCTGTCTCCCCTACATGGGGAAATTTGTGACTTTAGTGATATAACCCTACAGTTTCAGCAAATGCATGATAATCCCGGTGACTCTAAACACCAAACTTACCTGCTTGCCCTTGAAAAGAACAAAGTATACCTCCTACCTCAATATTTTTAAAAGAGAAGGAACTCTCTTTTGGGTTATACTCAGTGCCTTGGCAAACTTAGTTTTCAGAGGAGAGCAGAGCTGTGGGCTGTCTGTGTGGAATGTGATCACTTGAAGAAGACAGCAATAAACTCCAAGGGCATTTAAGATTAGGGTACCTTGTGGGATTATACGAAGTTTGCAAGAAATAATATATGTGAAAGTTTGGTATAAATTATATTATTTAAAAGATAGTCGAGTTATTATTTCTTTAAAGATTTTATTTATTTATTTGACAGAGAGAGAGAGACAGCGAGAGAGGGAACACAAGCAGGGGGAGTGTGAGAGGGAGAAGCAGCCTTCCTACTGAGCAGGGTGCCCGATGTGGGGCTTAATCCCAGGACCCTAGGATCATGACCTGAGCCAAAGGCAGACGCTTAATGACTGAACCATCCAGGTGCCCCGACAGTCCAATTATTAATATTACTAGATAATTTGGAGTTTTAATAGGTTACGTGTGTCTAATGTACCTAAAAGCGCCTGATACCTAGTTTAAAAAGATGCCGGGTAGTGTTTTAAATTTTAAAAATGAATGATATTGCAACGGATGATCTTTTTCCAATTAGGAAGCACCCCTTTATTGCAGTTTCATTATGGTTTTTAGTCCGTTTGCACTCTCTTTATTTTATTTTTTTATTAAAAAAATTTTTTTTAAAGTTTATGTATTTTAGTAATCTCTACACCCAACATGGGACTCGAATTTACAACCCCAAGATCAAGAAGAGTCCCATGTTCTTCTGACTGAGCCAGCCAGGTGCCCAGAACTCTTTTTAATGGGAGCTCTTAGGGATTCATGGTATGACTGGTTTGTGCCTTTTATCTCGGGACTTCAAAACTCCACATCGTCTGTCTTTATTTTCAGTGTCCAGTTAATAGAAAGAAAAGCATCAGATCCATCTTGTGACTTATATTAAAATAAAGTGGGTCCTCAGAGCTTCCCCTCCTATACACGGCCCACCCGTTGTCCTCCCACTTTGGAGGGATGGGGCAGAGCCTCGTGGGTAAGAGTTACTGGTCCCAGGGGGAGTTGTGACTGTCACTCTCCTGAATCTTCTCTTTCCTTCTTTTCCTGGTCATCGAGGGCTGAGACCGGATATGTGAGGAAAGGCCTGCTTGTCCTGAGGTCATGGAGCGAGATACACCAGGCCGGCCCTTGGCAGTGCTCCTTGGCCTTTCCTGGGAGTTCCGACCCCACCGGTCTTGGGACTCGCCCCTCTGGACTCCTGGAGGTATCAGTGAGGAGGAAACAGTGCTCTCAAGGCTCGAACTCTAGGCATTTCCCATGGTTCTTTAGGGTGGGTATAACCTGAAACCCCTAAGCAGAGACTTTGTATCGCATGTTTGTTTATAATACTGTACCCAGTAGATGCTTCCTAGTTTTGTCCATTCTGCTCTTTAAACTGCCTGTGGGTGGGGGGATACATTTCCCCTACTGATTGGTGACCCTCATTCACAAACCTTGGGAACGAAGTGCTTGAGCAAGATTAAAGCAAGTGTTTGTCCTATATACGGACACACAGACACCCCACACAGACTCCAAGCCCACCAGATGCCTCTTTACGTAATAACTTGAGGGAAAGAGCGATTTTCAGAAACGTTCTCTTCTTTTCGGGTCTTCCCGTTGGTCTGGTTGCTCCTGGGTCTCTACTGTGGATTGCTTTTTCTCCCGACTGCTCTTCTCCGACCTCCTTTTTACTTGGGGAGCCAAGGAACCGAGGGTGCGAGTGTGCGGTTGCTGCGTATGTCCTCATTTCTTAGTTTTAGTGACTCCTCCTACAAGACTTTGAATCTGCAGTTAAAGGAAACACAAGGATTCAGGGTGTTAGAGTATGTTTTCCCAGAATACACTTACTGTGCAATGAGTGTGCAGGTAGACTGAGCCACACCTTGACGGCCTTTCTGATGGCAGCTGCGTAATTCCTTGGGGTCTTCTCCTAATGCCGAGGTGGAGACATCTGGGATCTTCATCGTGCAAGTGGCTCAGCGTTTACAGAGAGTTTGGGATGACCGATTGGGAAGAGAGCTGGGTTGTACATTCTATTTGGTTTTCTTTCCTGCAGCCTTCTTACTAGATCTCCTAGATCTGCCTGGAATTAAGGCACATGGAGAGGATGTTGGCCTCCCAGCATCTGTACCCCACGGCCCATCCTTAGATTCATCCCCTACCTGCCCTGCAGATTCCAAGCCTGCGCTGTCTCGGGGCTCCCGGTAACGTCCTCTGTGCTGTTGGGAATCGACCGCCTCTCACCGCACGGTGTCGCTGCCGAGCTAGGCTGCCCGGGGAACAGACTCCCTGGACTGTGGAAGCAGTTCGGAGACTTTTTTTTCCTCTCTGCACCAGCTCCACAGACTTCAGTAGTTTTCCATTATATTGGCGGCACTTTCTTTTGGGTCTGCAGGAATTATTTCCGTGCCACAGTTCATAGTCATCCTTCCTTAAGCATCTTGCTGTGTACTAGGTACTGTTTGAGGATGGAGCGTGAAAGAACACAGTAAACACACGAGTGATCTGAATGCCTTCACTGCATACCAGCTGTGTTTACAGAGTTTGCAGCCGAGGCCCTCGCTCTGTATCGCGGAGAGTACAGAAGATTTACGAGGTACCTATGAGCTTCTACGTTACTGCGATACAAATGGGAAAGAATAGCACGGTGATCCAGGGAGAAAAAAGCACTCCCCCAAAGTACACTCGACCCTTGGCGTTTGCTGGGGGTGTGTTCTGAGACCTTTCCTGGCACCCGCACGCCCCAGCAGCGTGTGATTTCCCCTATAAAATCCAGTCACGTGTGGCCTCATACGTGTCCCCATGCACGACCCCACGAGGAAGCAGGACTCGGCTGAGGTGCGGCCTCTGGGGGAGTGGGGACTTCCCCCTTAATCGAAACTCCCAGGGGCAGGATTGAAATTCAGGCCTCAGCAACATTAGGGCTCTGTCCGAGCAAACAAAACCCGCAAGCACGTGTACACCACAGGCGTGTCTACAGAAAAGAGACTGGAGGGAAATCCAGAAATCTAGGGTATATTTCTGGCTGGTGGGTTCGGGGTGATGATACTAAACTTCTGTATTTTCTAAATTTTCTGTAACGTACAGGTATCATCATTATAACGAGCAAAACCCGTTATTCAAAATGCACACGGATTACTCTTATTGGACTCCGAAGGCATCCCAGAAACGGTCACAACTTGAATGTTAAGAAGCAAGGACTTGTGTAAATGTTGATGGTTTATTTAATATTTGGTGCATATATTAATCACTCTAACAGCATTAGCTTTGTTAGTAATGACCTGACTGGTGAATGGTCAGTGACGGCTACACTGCTGGGTTGATCGTGGCTCTCTCTTTCCTGTGTGGGTGCCCCTGGGCCTCAGAGGTGCATTCACGCCTGTGGGCGGAAGGTGCTTCTGGAGGTCCTGGGGGTCCTGGTGGAAGCTCATAATTCGAGTGCCCCCACCCCTCCTGGGATGTTTCTCCAAGGAGCCCCTTGAATTATTCTCAGAGAAGACCACAGCTGTGCTGATGTCTATACAGGGAGCCCTTTCAAACAGATAACTTCCTTCTTGGAGGTGTGAGCAGAGCGAGAGGCTCAGAGGACACGCGGCTGACCCCAGATTTCTGGGTGGCCACTGCACCGACCTCCTGCCACTGGTGTTGCCGCGGGTGCTGCCGGGAAGTTAGCAGGAATACACCTTCCTTTGGGGGACGTGTGTGTGTGTGTGTGTGTGTGTGTGTGACCCCAATTGGATAGAAAAACACAGCTCGTTCCCTTGCAGCACCTAAAGTCCCATGGAAAATCTTGCCCTCTCGCTTCATTTTTGTCTCTGCCAGGGGAGGGTGTGTGCGAGCCCGAGGGTTTGCACTTGGGAGAGGCAGCTGGTTGAGGGGGACAAGCTGGGATGGGATCTCAGTGGGTCCCCTTTGATCCTGCAGCCTGACCTGGGGAGAGGGGAGGGGATGGGACTGCGCACAGCCTGCCTGGCACGCTCCCTTACCCTGGGACACCACCGCTTGGGGTCTGGGCCTTCTGAAATGACAAAGCTGGCATTCTCTCCGGCGTTCCTTGTGGCTGGTAGCCGATGGTATGGAGGTGTCCTAAGACGGAAGCAGGCAGGACGTTGGCAGGAGTCCTGCCCGAGAGAGGGGGTGCGGTTCCTTTGCCTCGGGGTCGCGATGTAACCGTAACAAGAAGTGACGACTGGGGTTGTTTTTAAAGCAGCCGGGCAGAGATTGTCATGTTGTGTGTACGTGTGTAATTTTGGTAGTGTGGGTGTTGTGGGAGGGGTCCTCTATGCTTTAAAACAAAAACTACCATCACATTTCATCTTGGTCCAACCCCAAATCATTTGCTGTGGAATGCCTCCTCCCCCACCAAAAAAGCAGGTAGGAGTCGTTTTGATATCTGTAAATGTATTAAAATTTCCTAGTGTAGTCCCTTCCACCCGGGGAGTTGCTTTTTTGATGTTGGTAGCTTTAGGAAGGAACTGAGACTAAATCATACCACATGGTTCTTACTCCTCCTTCTTTAACTGATCTCTTCATTTAGCAAACATCTGAGTGCCTACCGTGCGTGAGACCTCTCTCTGGAAGTTTCTGGAACACAGACACATTCCCATCTCGTGGCATGCGGTGTAGGTAACCAGGTGTCATAGCCTCGTCTGGATCTCACGGTGGCCCTGACAGGTGGGAAGCCAGGGCAGGGGTCCTCACCCCTCGGGACAGCAAGCCGGGTTGTGGGGCAGTGAAGCATCTCATGTATTTTTCTGAGTTCATTAAAATTCTCCAATTAAAAAAAAAACAACCCTTGCTTTTCATGTTTTAGCGTAATATCCGGCATGACATCCTCCCTCCCTCCATCTTTCATCTTAGTGCTGAATCTCAAATAAGTACGGCGAGATGGAAACTTCTAGTTTACTTTAACTCACAGCCTAGAAAATAATTTTTAGAGATCCAAATTAGAGAGAAACTCAGAATTCCAGGTGCGCCCTGAATAGCGTTTGACATGTGGCTGACGCGGTGGTGGGGTAGCTATTTTATAATACGGCCCGAGCTAAAGAGCAGCTGGCAGATTAAAGCCAACATTTAAAAGCTTTTATAGCTATGAATGTTTAGGGGTCTTTCATACACCTTTCTCTCCTCTCTTTCTTCCTTCCCCTAAACTGGAAATGTTTTGTTCCTGTTAAATGACTTCCAGTTATGGAACATAATACCTACGGCAAAGGTGACATGATGGGTTTTGACGTTGAAATGCAAAAGAGATAATACACGGGTGTTTTCCTTAGCGGCCTTTTTATCTAAGTCTGTCTTTCGCCGGGAGAGGCTTTTAAACTGCTACCGTATAGACCGAATTATTATTTGCGTCTTATTTTCACAAGAATGTTTCCGAGAGGCTCCTGCAGAGTAAATATGTCTGGGCTGCAGCCCAGGCAGGGACCGATAACGTGCTCGTGGGAGACACAGGCGGATGCAGCTTTGGGTGTTTTCCACTTGGAGTGGGTGCCGTTCTAGTTCGGGTCTTGCCGGCCGGCCCGGGGAAGAGGGGTAGGCGAGAGGGAGCGTTTCCCCTGCCGTTTCCTTCGGGGGGTAGCACCCTATCTAGGAAGGGCGCTTTATTTCCTCAGACTATTTATATCTACCGCTTATGCAGTCACGGATCTGTGGATGGGAAACAGGCCCTTTTGGAATAAAAACCAAGACCAAATGCTTTCTGTCTCCTACACCAGCTCCCCTAATAGCTGCCATGTGTGAGTGGGTACGGATTATGGCTTGCCTCCCGGGGAAGCCGATTGAAGCTGTCTCTAGAAGTCTTGCAACGTTCTTAGGCACAGAGTTTTGTCTCCCAGGCCTAAAAAGCGCATCCGAGGGAATGAGCCCATGCTGGCCCTGGGCTGGAGGGCACAGCCACGGGGCCCGCTGGAGCTCGGGTGCGGAGCCGCGGGGCCCGTGGCGGCCGCCGGGCACTGGGCACTGAGACCCGGGCACCATCAATTACGCTCCTCCTTCAGTTTTCGGGCGTGGGAATGCCAGGCGGGGAGCACATTCTGTTGCCATTCATGCTAAGAACTCGGGAATGTGGCTCCGGGAATTGTGCTGTCTTGGAAAAATGTTGATCACGTTTCGGGGTTTCAAAACAGGGATTTGTGGCCCCGGATGGCGTGTGATCTTGTTTCCCCTGCCTGAGCGGGAGGGTAGAGACAACCCGGGTGCCAGGGTGGTGGTGTTCCTGGACCTCCGCGGGGAGGCTGGCTGGGGCCATCCAGGCGAAGATCTCTCTGGCTTTCTCGCGAAAGCAGGCCAGCTTGGCGGCAGGAAAACCCGGCTAAGGTTAGTCTGTCTGTCTGTCTCCCTCTCTTGGAGATAAGAGAATGCTATAATCACGCTCGGAGTGTTCTTCTGGCTCCCCGTAACTGCCTACGGGTGGCTGCATTTTTCCAGACGCTGCTGTGCCAAGTTTGGCCACACATAGCCTTCCAGATACTGGATGTTTCTAGAAAAACTCCCTTTTATCCTCCTGCTTGTGTTGTATTTTTCTTTCTTAAGACATTTTCTGGCTTTGGTTTAATTACATAATCAGTGGAAGAAATACTGGAGTATAGACTATAATTTTGGTTCTTTTTTTTTTTTTTAAAGTAGTGTTTTTATTTTATTTATTTGACAGAGAGAGAGAGATCACAAGTAGGCAGAGAGGCAGGCAGAGAGAGGGGGAAGCAGGCTCCCCGCTGAGCAGAGAGCCCAATGCTGGGCTCGATCCCAGGACCCTGAGATCACGACCCGAGCTAAAGGCAGAGGCTTTAACCCACTGAGCCACCCAGGGGCCCCTATAATTTTGGTTCTTATTGATTGTTGGAGATCCTGCCCCTCATAAAAAATTCTAGAGGTCAGACCCCCTTGGGTGACTTGAGGAACGTGACTTTGAGTGAAAACATTTTAGAGCCTTTTGAATATTTGTTTCAATGGATATTTTTTTAGTGGTATTTGAGTCTTTACATTTTTAACATGTGAATTAGCCTATAAATAAATTATAAATGAATGAATAAATTGAATATATGCATACATTCCTGTGTTTGCTTTAAGCAAAACTTCTAGAAAATGCTGTAAGATTGCTGAAATAGAACCTTCCTTTGCGGAGAGGTCTTTTTGCCTGAGGATGAGAGAAGATGTAGGTGAACATATATACAGATTCCTGCTAGAAAGGAAACATACTTTCCCGTCAGCCACCGAGATGTACAACATAATCTTGTGGTGTGGGTGTCAGTTCTCGTGTGTCTCCTGTGCGTGTGTCCGGGTGTGGGGAGATAGGGCTTTTGGGTAAAGAGAAGGATTGTGTTGTCACTTGGCTCTCACGCCTCCAAGGTTTAAATTCAGTTTCTAAATAGAATCTCTTGCGAAGGCAGACTGGTACTGGCCATCGCTGGTCAGCAGGACCCCCCAGTTCTGCACGGGCGCCTCGCTGGGCTGTTTGCTGCTGTCAGAAGCCGTGAATCTTTGCTGTGCCCTGAACTGCGAAAACGTGTAGCTAAACCCACTTGCCTCCCATAGGCAAAGTAAAAGTTTGACAATTAAAAGGAAAATTAGAAGTGAGTATTCTTCTAAGAAAACTTGTAAAGTTTTCCTTTTTTTAACGCCATGGGAAAGTATTTGACAAGTGGTTTTCTTGTCTTTGAGCAGAAACGAATCCTCCCTACGGCAGTTTATTAGTCAGTAATTGGATGATAGCACCACTAATCCGCTTCCCTGTTTTTATTCTCAGTAAATAAGGAAATAGGGCTTTTAATAGCAACACCGAACTGTGGTTCCATAAATTAAAAAATGATGCTCCATTTTTTTTTAAAGTTTTTATTTATTTGAGAAAGAAAGCGTGTGAGCACAAGCAGGGGAGAGGAGCAGAGGCAGACGGAGAGGGAGAAGCAGACTCCCTGCTGAGCAGGGAGCCCGACATGGGGCTCGATCCCAGGACTCCGAAATCATGACCTGAGCCGAACGCAAACGCTTAACGAGCTGAGCCACCTGGGTGTCCCAATGCTTCATTTTTTTGAGGGATCTTTCTGCCTTAGAATTGTCTAGATTGGTGCTTTCCACAGGCATGAAGATTGAAGTTTTTCCTTTGGCTTTTTTAGTCTGTAAAGTGCCTTAAAAGTCAAAGGTCTGTAATTTTGAAGATTCTCCTCTTTCGCATGTATTTTGTTTTGGTGATGATGGGATTACCTGTGATGTCTCAGATTGGCCAAATGAGTTTATCACGCAAAGTGGCTTTTTAAAGGACAGTGCACTGTCACCAGATTCTCATGACCAAATCTTCTCTGTTTTGTTGTGGGAGGGCAGATGAGATGACCTTTCACATTCTTTCCAGGACTCCAGTATTTGATGCTGGTCCCAGCAAAACAATTGGATGCAAAAAAGTAAAATAAAATAAAATAATAATAAATTAAAAAAAACTTTTAAGTAGTTCCTTTGGGTGCATTTTTTGGTAAGAATTGTGGTTATTACCATTTTCATCTTTTGTCTTTATTCAGTTTGAAATCATCGGTAGGTGCCTTTGCACAGTTAATTTAAGCACAGTGAAAGAATGTTTTGCCCTCTGCTTTATTTTATTGATTTCAGGTTCTTTCTCAGATTGGTTTTGCTGTTAACTTAAGAATTATCAATGCAATGTATGGGAGCCTCAAATTTAGAATCAAGTTACTATTTCAAAATCTGTGTGTGGCATTGGCTGTTTTAAAAACAGCTGGTTTCCTTACCAGCCCACGTATGTTCTTATGCCCCCCTAATGCAACTCAGTGCCCTCTTGTGATGTTGTCGCTGTCCGACGCTGGCCTGGTGGATCCCAAATGCACTGGGAACACACAGGACGTCTCTTTCTGCCTCTCCAGGGTTTCGCTCGGTACACAACAGCTCTGTTTCAGACGTCCCTGAAACGGTCCTGTCGGACCCCTAGTAAAGCCGTGCCACATGTGTGTCCTTATAGGGAATCCGTGCATTTGTGTTGGGAGGTTAATACTTTTCTCATATTTAAGAAAAAAAAATTTTTTTTCTTTTTCGTAGTAACTGTTGAACTGTACCCACACGTCAAAGGAAACGTTTTGCAGAAAATTTCAAAAGTACAAAAGTAAACAGAAAATGTAGTGAACTCATGAACGCAATCACTCTGCTTCACAGATTTCTATTCTGGCCAGTCTTATTTCATCTCATGCTGCTCACTCCTTCTCCATATTATTTTGAAGCAAATCCCAGATATTTATATTAGACCTTTCTTCTGTAAATATTTTAGTGTGTGTTTCTAAAAGATGGGAATTCTGTTTAAAGTCATAGCCAGAATACCACTGATACACCTAAAATAAATCCGTTCCTTCGTATAATCTCATACCCGATTGACGTTACATTTTTGGATGAGACGTATTTAAAGATGGGCCGTATTATCCATGCATTGGTAGAAGCATGTGGATTCCTTTATACAACAAATGCAAGAGGCAAGCAGCTAGGTAGAAGCTAGTGTAACTTTTTTGGGGAAGTGATTTAGAAAGTAGATTTCGGTGTCGCTTGAAATGCCATTTTTTAGCCCTTGTTATGAGGCCGTTCTGAAAATAGCAGCAAATAATCATTTGCAATAGGATGCAAAACAACCGCGCCGAGAAATACGGCAGATTTGTCTGGCGCTCGTGCGTTTGGAGCGGGGCAGGAGTTTCTCTCCCTCTCTCTTCTGCACCAGAAGCCCTGGTTTCTTCCGTGGGGGCGGTATTGATTTTTCCTCCGTTGATGTTTAGCCTTTGACCCAGCCACTCTCTTACAATAAACAGTTTGTTGATGAGAGCAGCTGCCCACCAGATTGTTTCCAGATTGTTCTCTCCTGGCTGGGGACAGAGTGCACCTTACGAAGCAGTCGGCTGGGAGCTTGTGGCATCTACTTTTTATAGGGTCTCCCCCTCTGAAGCTGTCAGCCTCTGAACATTCTCCGAGTTGCATTCAGTAAAACGGTGAATCCGCAGTGCTAGAAATCGGGTCTCCCTTACAATCTTGACTATTTTATTTTATTCTTTGAAGGACCGGTAGCATTTTCTAGAAGTTTCTGCCACACAGAGCCATTCCTTATATTCCCATAAGAATTCCCAGTATTTGGTGTGTGGAAATTAGGGTGGTGCTGTGTCGGGAAGTAGAAAGAACACGCTTTACTTTACAAGGAGTCTGTGCTCCTTGACTATTTACTGGTTTTCTACACGATTAAGGAATGAGGTTAACTTTCAAACTAAGGTCAGTATTACCTGCCTGGTGTTATTATCTTGCCCTTTCAAAATGAATTCTCATTTTTTCCCCCTACTTTTGAAAGACAGTACTACATTTTTTTTTTTTTTTAATGCAAGTGACCGGTAACCTAATGACTTGGCGATTTATGTGACCCAAAGAAAGGTGCACCGTAGTTTGAATTTTTGCTGCTTCCCTAATCACCCCCCAGCTGTTACCTAGAGTGGCCTGTCTGCTTGCAGCAACCTTCATTAAGGCAAGGTTGGAGCTTTCAGGCATCAGAGCCAACACTTTTCACTAAACTGGCCACCAGGGGCTGCTGTCAGAATGGTGAGTCTGAGCTCACCTCCCTAGAGGCAAGTTTACTTTTTCTACAACCAGTAAATTTTGTTAAGCTACCAATCCTGGTTTCAAACCTCAGGTCTCACGACATAGCCTCTAGTCACCAAGCATTCTTACAGCTGTATCCCTTCCAGCCAGGTATTACGTAGGACCTGGACCCAATTCAAGACCCAAGATTAAGACTTGTGTGTTTTTCATTCAGTGCCAATAAGCTGTTATTAATACACTGATTCCACATAGACTGAAAAGCTTCACGAACGTACTGGGGTTTGTGTTCAGGGAGAGTAGGTCCTGCGTTTGGACTGTTCCAGATCCTGGCCTCTGGAGGAAGGGCCCATGACGATGGCAATCTGGATTTTCGGGGGGTGTTCTTACCCGGAGTGGCCTTAACATCCCTGCCCCAATGCAGGGGTCATGCTGATTCAACTAAAATGTGAAATGCTAGAAGGTGTTCTTGGTGGTGGTTTTGTTTTTTCGATTTTTGTTTTTTTGATTTTTAGTTTTTTGTTACAAAGGCTGTATCTTTGATGATTCCCAGGATTGATGGCAGAACAAAATACATGGCGAATGTCGGAGCCAGAGGGGACTTAGAGCCTCAGGAGCAAATCCCTTCCTCTGACTTCAACTTTTTATTTAAAAAAAAAAAAAAGAAATCTGGAAAGGGTAAAAGAGTAGTACGTAAACCATGTGCAGCCTTCACCTTGGTTTACCCTTGTTAACATTTTGCTACATTTTCTTGATAAAGAGGGTTTTTGCTTTTTTTTTTTGAAGATGTATACTTTACTGCCTTTAAGTAAAACACAAAGCACACAACTTGTAAGTTATTTATGGGAGCATGAGGCTTTGACATCGTTGCTTCTAGGAGTTGGCAAGAAAGTGGTGCTAGTTTGTACTTCGCCTTGGGCTTGTTTTCTTTATTCGACGTAAAGCCAGTAGCTTACTGGTTTGTAGTGATTCTGGGTGTCTGGTCATCACCCTACTGGGCTGTGCTGTGGGCACATCCCATCTTCACACTGGCCAGCACATCTAAAATTCTTATGCTATATCTTAAAAATCCTGAATTACAGAACACAAAACATCTTGGAGCCACGTGTTAGGAGGGCAACTAGTTGATCCTTTATGCCCAACAAAGGTTTTCTATCCCCGATCTAGGGAAATTCCACTGATGTCCACGTCATGAGCATAGGATTTACAATTTTTCTTTCAACTTTCTAACCCAAGTATTGTGACTTGGGAACTTCAGATCTGATTGCTTGCTTCCGTAAGAACTTTTTTTTTTTTTGGTAAACCGTAAGTAGTGTACAAACGCTGTTGTATTATTTATGTGAATATCTGTCTGCCCCATTAAACTGTAATACAAGATCATTTGAAAGCAAGGCCCATATGTTGTTAATCTTTAGGCCCCTTCCCAGTATTTGGCCTAGAGTAGGCGTTTAGTAAGAGCGTTTTGTTTGAACACTTACGGAGCGTTTTTGGCTTCTCTCACTAACGTATCCTGAGATGCTTCCTGTGCTCCGGGGTCTGGGACATCCGAGAGGCCTCGGGGGACAGGCTGGCAGCGAACAGCCCACCCAGCTCGGACTGGCTGCCCATCCAGTCTAGTTCTGTCACCATTTATTGAGGTATGATGGGAATTTCACCAACAACCATGTTTAACTGTTGAAAAGAATCGGCTCTTGAGGAACAGTGACAAGGTGGAGTTTAGGAGAAAGGCGGAAGGGTTTTATCTGCTGTTATTAACCTGCTTTCCCATCTAGAAACTACCGTGTTCCTGCTGGTGGGTGAGCCGCTCCTTGCTGTGAACTGGGAGTACCTTTTGTGACTGCATCGAGGACAATGTCCTGTGCCCCTCTCCGGCCCCCGTGGTGTGCCCGGGGATTCTCTGAGCCCGCCGGGTGACAGCCCCTCGAACACATGAACCTTTGCTAAGATGAGTGGCCTGGAGTAGGAGGCGCTGGGCCTTCTCCGAGGCCACCTCCCGCCGGCTCCGGCGCTCCTTTCCAGGTCTCCTGGGTTTCTTCCTATTGGAATCCCGGAGACGACGGCATGGTTTTCACCGAGCATGAAACATGGCTCAGTTGAAGAAACTGAGGCCCGGGGTCGGCAGTGGCAGCCCCCTGGCCCGTGGCCGAGCTGCCGACCCGATTCTGCACCGGGGTCCGCGGCTTCCCAGGCACCGCGCGCCCGAGGGCTGGAGGCCGGGCTGGTTCAAGGTGGGTCCCCGCCGCCAGCCCGCGCCTTGGGTCGCCGCTGTGGGCGTGTTGGCAGGACGGGCCCCCTCGGGGGTCCCCACTCGGCTGGGCCCCAGCACCGCGCTTTCCTGGCTCCCCCCGCGGCCCCGGCCCCGCTCCGTCAGGGGCCTGTTTGTATTGGGCCCCGCCGGAGGGCAGGCGGTGCGCACCCGCAAGCTCAATGACGGCCCCCCGAGGCTTCCGCGGACGCAGAGCCCGAGCGCAGAGCCCCGGGTGGCAGTCAGCGCTTGTCGTGTGGTGGCAGTCAGCGCCTGTCGTGTGCCGGCGGTGCCGGAGCCCCGGCCCGGAGCGCGCCCCCCCCTCCGTCAGCGCCGGCCCGGGCCAGCCTCTGCTCTGCGCCCTCGCAGAACGGATGGCACCTCCACAATGAGCCCATTCGGGCCCGCCGAGGTGTGATGCCCATAAAAGCAGCCTCGTTAGAAATGCCTGATTCATTACCTCTGTTTTACTGCCCCGCCAGAGCCTTTTGTGGTCTTCACTAGTTGGCAGGTAACAAAAAATGCAGTAAATCTGTGGCCTTCCAGAGCCTGAGCCATACCGTTACATAATAAAAGGAATGCCGTTCGTTCGACAGGCGCTTATTGAGTGTCTACTGTGTCGCAGGCCTGGGTAGAATGACTGCGACAGGTCCAGCTCACGAGGGACTCCTGTCCCTGGGATTGAGGTAGTGGGTCTGTCCTAAGTCCTTTGGCCCTGCTGGGTCACCGTCCCAGGTGCGGTCTCAGTGCTGGCCAAGGATCGGCAGGTGTCGATTCATCTTGCCGCAGGGCCTCAGGGCCGGTCTGCGAGAGGCACTCACTTCAGGAGAGGCCTCCCCCGACTCCCCCTCCACCCCAGCCAGCTCCGAGCAGCTCTGGGTCCTCCCTCTGCAGGTGTGTTGGCCCCTGCCCAGTTTACCCTGCACCCCTGTTCTGTCCCTTCCCGGGCTCTGGTGGCTCTCGGCTCCAAGGCTTCCCTGGCAGGAGGCGAGCAAGTGGACAGATTTCCTCCGCCCTCTTGGCTTCCTGCCCTCGTGGGCCCCTCTGGCCTCCTGTTCCTTCAGGCCCAGCGCTGGCCCAGGTCCTTCCCCTTCCCTTAGCTCTTGGCTTCTCTTAACTGCGCACAGTTCCCTAAGTAGCCCTTTAGGGGAATCCTTCTGGATATACGGTTTCCAATGGAAAGCAGAGAGTAATGAGTGATAGTTCACTGAAATGATAAAACTTTGTTTCCTTATGAAAGAAACAAAGCAACTCAGGACCCACCTATTTACTGTAAGCAAAATGTTGTGGAGTCCTCAGCCAAGGCTTGCCTAAGTAGGCAGAGTTAATTAATGGTAGAGCCAAGCTTCAAATTTAAGGGTTTTTTTCCCCCAAGATTTTATTAATTTATTTGAGAGAGAGTGAACACAGAGGGAGAATGAGAGGGAGAAGCAGACTCCCCGTTGAGCGGGGAGCCCAATGCGGGGCTCGATCCCAGGACCCTGAGATCATGACCTGAGCCAAAGGCAGATGCTTAACCAACTGAGCCACCCAGGCGCCTCTAGATTTAAATTTCTGTTGCTGAACATTCTACTCCCTCCCACACACTCCGGCCCCAAGCCACGTATATCTATTTTAGCACTATTTCATAGTTGCATGTTATATTGAATTGTGTCTTTCTTTGTGATGCCTGCAACATTTTGCTTACAGTAAATAGGCGGGTCCTGTGTTGCTTTACTTTGGGTTAGGTCCTCTTGCTGGGGACTGTGAGATAGGAATTAGCGCGGGGATTTGGGAACCAGGCAGACTGGGCTCCTTGGTTCACTTCCAGCTCTGACTTCCCGCCTGTGTGTTTTTGGCGTCATTCATGCTGAGGGCTTGGGTAGCACACACGGTCACACTGCGCCTTTGCGTCCTCTCTGTGTGCCGGGCAGATCGACGGGGGCAGAGCAAAGACCCCTCTTCTCATTGTGCTAAAATAATTGAAACATCAAATATGCTATTAACCGTTTTTAAGTGTAGAATTTAATGGCATTAATTTCTTTCCAAGGTTGTGTAAACATTACCACTGTCTTTTTCCAAAACTCTGTCATCACCCCAAACAGAAACTCTGTACCCATTCATCAATAACTCCCCATTCCTTTCTTGCCTCAGCTCCTGGGAACCTCTCTTTTACTCTCTGTTTCTCTGCATTTACCTGCACAAGGGATTTCACATAAATAGAATCATGGTATTTGTCTCTTTGCATCTGGCTTATTTCCCTTAGCATCATGTTTTTAAGGTCCATTCCTGACATGGCATCCATCGGAACTTCATTCCTTTCTATGGTTTAATTAATGCTCCGTTGTATGTATCAAGCATATTTCGTTTGTCCATTTGTCTGTTGATTCATCTGTGGACACATGGATTATTTCTACCTCTTGGCTATTGTGAACAATGTTGCCGTGAACATTGGTGTCCAAGTATCTGTGTTCCTGCTTTCGCTTCTTTTGGGTATACATCTGGGAATGGAACTGCTGGGCCACATATTCATACTCTGTTTAACTTTTGAGGAACTGCCAAGTTGGACTCCTTCTATCACTAGACTCACTCTGAGGAATTAAGATGGCTCTAACTGGAAAGAAGCATCATCGAGAGTCTCATGGGAGATCTTGCCTCATTGATGCCCCATCTGATAGAGGACCAAGATGAGTGGTTTTGAACCCGAATGCCTATGGGGCAGAAGCGGTGGCATCTGAGAGTCCAGCTGGAGAGTGTGTCCCCAAGTAATGAGGGTGGTGCTGCTTGGCCCCAGCCAGTTACAACCATGTGGGAAGGAGTTTGCGTTTGTTCCAAAGCAACAGGATATTTGATGAGAAAAGCCCTGATTTTTAAGTGTTAGCCACTAGTTCCACATAAGTGGCACTAAGAAAACACATCTTCTGTGGGTTCCTTTTGGCCTGTGGGTGTCTTTGACAGTGGGTGACCTGGATGTTTGTGGGGATGGATTGGTTTCATAGTGTGTCACTAGAGCTGGAAGCCCTCCAGGTCCAGTCCATTCATTCCGGGGGGAGCAGTGCTTGGAACTGGTGGCTGAGCATATTTGGGGAAGCAGGAAAGCAGGGGTCTGGGGAACCCAGACTGCGATGCAGTGCTATCCGAAGAGGAATCTGGACAAGTTCGGTGAGGGATGATCAGACTGCAGTGGGGTCAGTGGGGCTGGAACGGAAGCACCTGCATAGGGGACCAGTCAGATCAGGAGGAGAACGCTAGCTCAGACCCTGCTCTGCTTGGTCCTAGTGCTCCGAATAAAAGTCCACCCAGAAGTCGCCGAATGAGCAGTCCTTGCCTTAAACGAGGTCAAGACCAAAAGCCGTCCTGCCCTTCCAGGAGGGACATCTTTTGATTATAAAGACCCGCTATTCTGTGTGCCTTCGTCACTTGCATGAAGACACTGAGTCCATGTGAAATCGGCTGTGAATATTTTGTTCGGAAAGTACTAATACTTGGAATTGGGTTGCTTTGTATAGATTCCATGAGAGTAGAGGAATATCTGCTCCAGTTTCCTTGACAGTATTTAACGGAGCATGAGACACCCATAAAAAGAGCTTGTATTCCATGTCTTTGTGGATTCATTTTCTGATTTGCCCACTTCTGGTTGCCTAGCAACGGACAGTGTTTTGAGGGAAGCACAACTAATTCGATTATTTACAATGAGGCAAATGTTCTCTGAGATAGAAAACCTTTATCGGTTACGATCAGTTATTTGGTGTTTCTTGGGAAAAGGAGCACCCCCACACAAACAGATGGCAGTGAATGTTTGACTCCATCTCGAGTTAGAGGTGTGGCTGCAGTTCAGCCAGTGGATCTTGTTAGATGGGTGGGCGTAGCAGGCAGGACGAGAGATGAGGTGAAATGCTCTGATGTGATGTGACACAGAATACCGTACGGCTCGATCTTAGTCGCACTTCCCGTAGCAGACGTTACAATATGTTAACCCACCTTAGAGTAACCACTCTTGTGTATTTGCACGCAGTGTAAAAGAAAGCGTTCATTTTTTCAGAAGCTGGGATATTGGAGTTTTTTGGGCGTGAATGACTAGGGAGTCTCATGGACTTTAGTTATCATTTAGTGTTATATATGAGCTGGTTATTATTCACATTTTTAAAAATCAACTTTAGATATGACTTATATTCAAGAAAACGCACCCATTTCAGTGTAGGTTTATGTCTGAGTAACTACCCTTACAATCAAGATATAGAACATTCCAGTATCCTGCAAGATTCCCTCCTTCTCTTCCTCAGTCAGCCCTCATCTACTCTGCACCCCCGTGACCAGCTTCAGTAATCTTGGATCTGCTTTCTATCACTATGTCGATTAAATTGGTCTTTTTTGAAGTTTCATCCAAGTTAAACCATATCGTATATACTCCTCTGTGTCTTTTCTTTTTTAAAAACCAGCATTCTGTTTTTGAGATTCACCCATGTCATTGCATGCATGAGTAGTTTGTTCTTTTTTATTGCCACATAGTGTTGGCGTCCTGTGGATAAGCCATGACTTATTTACCCATTCACTTGTTAGCGGACATTTGGGCCGTTTGTAATTTTTGGCTATTGTGAGTAAAGTTATGCTGTGACCATTCATGTGCAAGTCTTTGTGTAGATGTGTGTTTTTATTTCTCTTGGGTAAATACTTAGGAATAGATTTTCTGGGTCATATGGTAAATGTATGTTTAATTTGGTAAGAAAGTGCCAGGTTGTTTTCCAGAATTGTACCACTAAAAAAAAAAAAAATTATTTGAAAGAGAGAGAGAGAGAGAAAGAGGGCCTGAGCAGGGAGAGGGGCAAAAGGAGAGGGAGAGAGAGAGAAGCAGACTCCCCACTGAGTGTGGAGCCCAGTATGGGGCTCCATCTCACGATTATGAGATCGTGACCTAAGCCGGAATCAAGAGTTGGATGCTTAACTCACTGAGCCGTGCTGGTGCCCCTCATTGTACCATTTTATAGTCACATCAGTAATCTCCCAGAGTTCCAGTTATCACTTCTTTGCTGAAACTAGATACTGTCAGAATTTAAAATTTAATCCATTCTAGTGGGTGTGTAGGGGTAGCTCATTGTGGTTTTGGTTTGCGTTTCCCTGGAGACAAATGATGCCAAGCACTTTCTCATGTGTTTATTGGCCAGCTGATGTTTTCTTTTGGGTGGTATCTGTTAAAATCTTTTCATTGGTATTCTAGGTTGAATTCTTTGTTTTCTTATAATTTTTTTTTTTTTTAATAATTCTGATTTAAGAGCTCTTATGTTATGGATTAAAATCTTTTGTCAGATAGCTGTATTGAGAATAGTTTCTCTCAGTCTGTTTGTCTTTTCATTTTTCTTAACAGTATCTCTCAATGAGCAGCAATTCTTAATAAGAGTGAAATCCAATTTATTATTTTCTTCTTTTATGGCTCATGCTTTTGATTTATCTGAGATGGGCTTTACCTGTCCCAAGGTCAGAAAGTTTCTCTCATTTATTTTATTTTGGAAGTTTCATATTTGGGTCTGCAATTCATTTCAAGTTTTGTGTACCCAGAAGGTGTACTGATCAAGGTTTTGTTTTGTCTTGTTTTGTTTTTTGCATATGGATGTTCAATTGTTCCAGCACCATGTATTGAAAGATGGTCCTTTTTCAGGTGAATTACCTTGGTGCTATTGTCAAAAATCTTTTGAATATGTATGTGTGGCTCTAATTCTGGCCTCTGTTCTGTTTCAGCAATCTGTATCTATATGATAATATCATACTATCTGGATTGCTGCAGTTTTAGAATGTCTTGAAATAAGATAATGTAAGACTTCCAACCCTTTTCTTCCCCAAATTATTTGGCCATTCTAGGTCTTTTTCGTTTCTGTGCAAGTTTTAGAATCAACTTATCAATTTCTACAAAAAAAGCCTGGGATTTTGATTGGGATTGCATTGAATCCATAAATCAATTTGGAGAAGAATTGACATCTTAACAGTATTGCGTTTCCTGATTCATGAACATGGTATATCTCTTCAATTATTTAGGGCTTTAAAAATTTTTAATTCAGGAGTGTTTTGTAGTTTTCAATGTATGGGTCTGACACATTTTGTTTAATTTATCCCTAAATGTTTCAGATCTATTGACGTGATTGAAAATGGTATTTAAAACAAAAAAAAATTTCAGGGGCACCTGGGTGGCTCAGTCAGTTAAGCGATTGACTTTGGCTCAGATCATGATCCTAGGGTCCTGGGATCTAGTCCTGCGTCGGGCTCCGTGCTCAGCGGGGAGCCTGCTTCTCCCTCTGCCTGCTGCTCCCCCTGCTTGTGTGCGTGTGCTCTCTCTCTCTGACAAATAAATAAAACCTTTAAAAATAAATAAATAAAAAAAATTTCAGACTCCCAAGTACTTATTGCTAGTATATAGAAATACACCCAATTTTTGTATATTGACCTTGCATTTTGCAGCCTTGCTAATAAGCTCACTTACTAGTCTAGTACTTTTTTTTGTGTGTGGATTCCTTGGGGTTTTCATGTCGTGTGCAACATGCCCCAATAAAAAATAAAGTCATATTCACCTTTCTTGCGATTGGCTGGTGTTTCCCTACTGCTGTGGCTAATTCAGAGGGCCAGCATTTATGTGACTATAAAACATTCAGTTTTCAGTTTCACCTGAATTGTATTCAGTTAGCTTGAAATCTTAGAGAAGGGTAAATACTAAATTCTTGTGGTTTAAATGTTAACAAAGTAACACTAATTAGAAGGCTTTTATGAATTTCATTGTGGTGAAATTTGATAGCAGTTGTTTTGTTTTCAAAAGGACTGATGCGGCTTTCAAAGATCTCAGATTTCTTTTTGAGGCTCGTGTATCCGTATCAAGACCATCTCTTATCAGTGCCTTTTTTGCATTTTACCTCTTGGAATATATATAATCTTCCCTAAAGAAGTGACATTTTTGCTACACTCTGATAATTGAATTCAAAAAATTAGGTTGATTTGGGGGTGGCATTTCCATATGGCGTTGGTGGTCTTTAGGAGAGTTAAGTAAAAAATTATGAATTCTTTTTTCCTGCATATGTTAGCAGCTCCTTCTGCAGGAAGTCGTTGTAACTTGAGTGCATCTGAGAGGACGTATCAGGCAGGTTGGAATCAAACAGGTAGTAGCTTTGATATGTTTTGCAACCAGAATTTTATTCCGGTCTCCAGGGATGATGGGAGGAGGAGCCGAAGTGCATCCTCTGTGCTCAGTTTTACTTGGTGACTTAAAGTTGTATTTCACTATAGCAAATATAAATACTTAGGAGAATTATAGGTGGTATACAGTTATCTTTCTTAAGAGGTTCCGGGTCTCATGTTATATCTTTTAGATTATGTTTGTTCTGAGTAATTTCCTTGGCGCTGGGTAAGTTTTGAGAGATTATGTGAAAGAGGCATAAGAACAAAACCCCATGTGCCTTGCCTTCATCGATTTTATTTTGCGTCTTTGTGCATCTCTTAAGTATTGCTCTCAAAAACAAATAATTTGGAATATTACTCTAGTGCTTGGTAGACATAACAGTGATAATGTAATTCCTTGAGAATCTGCCTCCTAACTTGCATGCAAATAGGGGTAAGTGGTTCAATTTGATGGGTCATGTTGATCCATTTTGCCAAAGGATGTGTGTATTTGACTAGTTCGAGTGCATTTTTTAAGCACGTCTCCTCCCGGGTTGTAGTTGTGTGTGTACACACCTGCCCTTACACCCCTCTTTATGCTGTGGTCCTATTTTTGAGACCTAGCAGGCATTCCATGGCTATTTCTTAGATGAATGGCGTAGAGGTGGCCCACTGGATAATTCACTGCAGCGGAGATTCCCTACTTTATTCCCATTCTGAAATTCCCATTCCCATATTCTTTATTTCCATTTATTCACCAGCTAGTTATGTGGTGCTAGCCGTTTCTTTTTCATTTCATCGACTTTGAATGGAGGTTTACGTTGCCTATAGCTGCCGAATAACCATTTAACTCTCTGAGTTAGTGAAAACTGCAGTTAGTTAAGAAATACTTGTTATCAGATTATTTTCCCTTTACTTTTGTGATTTAACCTATTCACAGATATGTGTCGTTAGCCTTTGTGGTGGCCTTGTGACATCTGATTGTCCTGGGAACGTGATGAAGGCAATTCATATCTGTTCGCTTTATGCCTTAAGGGCATTGACCAAAGTTTAAGGCATTGGTTATAACTGATGGCCAGATTTGAAGTTTGGAGGTATCTTAGTTCAGGCCACTAAAACAGGATAGCGTGGACCAGGTGGCTTATAAACAACAGACATTTATTTCTCACACTTCTGGAGTTTTCAGGTCTGAGATCAAGGTGCTGGCATGTTTGATTCTGGTGGGAACCCTCTATCGGGGTGCAGAGAGCTGTCTTTTTGCTGTGTCCCTGCTTGGTGGAGAGGGTGGGGGATCTCTCTGGAGTTGCTTTTCTAAAGGGCCATTCCCATATCCCATTCAGGAGGGCTCCACCTGCATGACCTAATCACCTCCCGAAGGCCCCCCACCTCCTAATGCCATCACCTGGGGGATTTCAATTTCAACATGAATTCTGGGGGGACACAAATGTTCAGTCCGTAACGGAGGGTTACTTCTGTATGTTATTTATTCATTCTGTCTTCTTCCTCCAATAGAATTTATATCAAAGAAATAACAGTGAACAGGAAATATTTGCTTTAAAATTTATCTTGAGGGACACCTGGGTGGCTCAGTCAGTTAAGTGTCTGCCTTCGGCTCAGGTCATGATCCCGGGGTCCTGGGATCAAGCCCTACTCCCTGCCAAGCAGGGAGCCTGCTTCTTCCTCTGCCACTCCCCCTGCTTGTGCTCTCTCTCTCTCTCTCAAATAAATAAATAAAATCTTTAAAAAAATAAAATTTCTCTTAGTTCTTCATGCAAATGCAAAGTTGGAAAGTTAGGGCTGTAGCTTCTGGTGGCTCACTTCAGCTTGCCATCTTCCAACAACTTTTCTGCTTCTTGTTCAGACAGAATCATTTCCTATTTTGCACTCCTCCTGGGCACTTTGCTTTTCCCTCTGGAACTGTCCTCTCCTGTTTTGCTCTGGTGTGCTCCTCTTGCTGTCCTCCCCAGTGAGTCATGAGCCCCTAGGCCAGGATTATCCTGTTATTTATCTTTATATCTCCATCAGGGCCTCATTTGCAGTAGGTCAGTTACTGTGCTGCTTTATGTACCCCCTCAGCTTCCTTTGCATCTATTCCACATAGTTCTGTAGCTGAGCGTGGCTGGATAAAAGCACAACATTGTGCCACCTGCTCACTCTGAATTCAGAAGCACTAACCTGGAGTGGACCCTGAACACTTCCACTTGCTCCTGTTTTCCCTGCTCTCCTCATTTTCTCACTCTGTCTTCTCACAGCTCTTTCTTCCTTTTCACTCTTAGTTGATGGTCTTGCTATTTATATATTGAGGAAAAGCAGAAGGAATCTGAAGATGACATCAACAGACTTCAGCCCCGGACTCCTACCTACTTCCCTGCCACCTGGGAGCAGAATAGTGGTAGCGTGGATGAGTTCCCGGGGCTGTCTTGGGTGGCCGTGGGGCCAACGGGGGTGAGGGAGGAATGCGACCCAGTGGGGAAGCAGGCTCGTGTCTCTAGCGCGGATGTGAACCCTGTCCATCCCAGTGTGTGAGGGCTCTGCTCCTGAAGCCGACCTCTCTGCTTGAGCATCGGGATCCAGCCCTCACCTGTCTGCCTGTTACCTTTCTGGATTGGATAGTTCATATCCTCATTAAAACCCATGCTGTTATTTCTCTCATTTAACCAAACCATACCTGTTTGGAGGACTCCCTTCCTCTCTGTAGCCACTATGCTGGTCTTTTTCTGCCCCTAGAGGAAACTCCTTGCAAAAGTTTTGTTCTTGGAGTCTGTGGTTTCTTTCCTTCCCCTGTTAAAGTCCGGCTTGCCTGCCCCTGATGGGCTCTGCCTTGCAGAGTCCAGTGGTAATTGCTCAGCCCTCTTCTTACTGCCCTGCCATCATTTTCCTGCCTTCTTGCCACCTGTAAAACCCGGCCCCAGAATTCCCAGGACGCTCCCGCCCCCAATACACACACACTTGATTTTCCTTTGCCTTCTCAGTGTCCTTTGGAGACTCCTCCTCACCTCCCTGACATCTAAGCATTGACACCTGTTGTGGGTTGAATTTTGTCCCCCCAAAAAGGTACACTGAAGTCCTAATCTCCAGAACCTGTGAATGCATCCTTCTTTGGAAATAAGGTCTTTGCAGACATAATCCAGTTAAGACAAGGTCACCAGGGCTGGCCCTAATCCAATATGGCTAGTGTCCTTTGGAGAAGAGGACAAGAGGCACAGACACAGGGCAGGGAGCCAAGGATTGCCAGCAACACCAGAAGCCAGGAGAGAAGCCTAGAACAGATTCTCTCCTGGAGCCTTGAGAGGGAGCATGGCTCTGCTGACACCTTGATTTTGGACTTCCGGCCTCCAGGCCTGTGAGAGGATAGATTTCTGCTGTCTGAGCCCCCCAGTTTGGGGCAGTTTGTAGCAGCAGCCCCAGGAAACTGGTGCAACCCCTCTTTCCATCTACAATCGCTCCCTCATTGCTCTCAGCCTGTCTCCTGCCTTCAAATGATCATCCGCAGTCTGGAGATCCCCAAATTTATGCCCTCGGTGTGGACCTCGCCCCGAAATCCCTGACTCACGTGTCCTACTGCTTATTCGCTGCCTCCGTGCGTTTCTAACCAGGGTCTCAAATGTGACATGCGCAGAACTGGCTCTTCCCGCCCACACTTGTTCCTTCCCGCCCCGTTCGGTACTTCCGGTACTTCCGGTGGCAGCTCCGTCCTTCCAGGTGCTTAGGTCCAAAGTGTTGGGCTTATTTACTTATTTTTGTTAAAGGGAAGTAAGCTTTTATTTCCTAGTTTTACATAGAAAGTTGGCTGGATTGGTGGCTTGGGCTCATTTTTGACTCCCCGTTTCCTCTGACATCCCGAGGGTGATCCGTCAGTGGATCTCGCAGCCTCTACGTCAGTCGCAGGCCACCGTGACACCTGTCCAGGTGTTGGCATCTCCCTCCCGGGAGCGTCACAGGTTTCCTGGCTGGCGTCTGCTTCCACGTGTTTGCTCTCCCCCTTAATCTGTGCTCGGGGCGGTTTGCTGAGTGAGTGATCCTGCGGTGACTGTGACCGCGAGGTCACCACGCTCCGTTTCTCGAAGCCTCCAGGGCTCCTGGTTGCCCCCAGAGTGGAAGCCCCAGTCCCCACTGTGGCCCTTCAGGCCTTGCACAGTGTGGGTGCCCCTCCAGCTTGTCCGCTGGGCTCCTTGGCCTCCTCCTGGCTTGCTCTGTGTTCCAGGCACTTCCCTCCCCATCATGCTCCCCTTGGACTCCTCTACATAAATAAAGAGCCGTGGGCTCGTTTGGGTTATATTGTCCCACCCCCCTTTCCTCCCTTCCCCCAGGGTTCCTCTGCCCTCCCCACAATGGCCTTCCTCCAGCACTTATCTGTCTTCTCTGTGTATCGTCTCTCCTTGGCACTTACGACTGTCTAACACTCTGTCTTGTGCCGATGAATTTTTTAAAAATGATCTGACTCCCATGCTAGAATATAAGCCCTTTGAAGATGGGAACTTTGGCCCCTTTGTTCACTACTGAACGTCAGAACCTATGAAAATGTCTACCATATGGTAGGCACCCCATAATATCATAATACTTGTCGCATGAATGGATTGACAAAACATTTTAGTTGAATCTGGTATTTTTATAATAGCTAATGTTTATTTTACCATTTGTGTGTTTTACCTTTTTTTTAACCTTTTTTTATTTTTTTAAAGATTTTATGGATTTGAGAGACTGAGAGTGTGTGTGAGTGGGGGGAGGAGCCAAAGGGGAGGGAGAGGGACAAGCAGACTCCATGCTGAGCACAGAGCCCGACACGGGGCTTGATCTCATGACCCTGAGATCATGACCTGAGCCAAAATCAAGAGTCGGACGCTTAACCAACTGAGCCACTCAGGTGCCCCTGTTTTGTTTTACTTTTAATTATGATAGCTTTAAAATCTAGAGAAGAATAGAGAGAATAGTGTAACAGATACCCCAAATATGCATGGCCTAAATTTAACAGTTGTTAGCATTTTGCCTTATTTGCTTTGTCTGTTCTGGGAGTAAACCACAGGTACTGTGACACATACAGATTTTTAACATTAAGGCCGCGTTTCTACGTCACCACGGTCCTGTTATCGTGCCTGCTGTACCTGACAGTGAATCTTTGTTGTCTGAGCCCTACTGACCAGATTCACGTGTCCTAATAGTCTCAGAGTATCTCTTCCAGCTCGACTCTTCAAACCAAAATGTGGTGAAGAGCCGCTCTTTCACTCTTATTCGCGTGTATATGTATTCGATCGCGTTTTTCACGTCTCTCCTCCTGCAGACGGGGTCTCACCCCCCACCCCCCTTCTGCCCCTGGGGCCCCTGTAACATTGACTTGCCAACTCTTGTTTTGTGAAATGGCTCACCTTCCCGATTTCTTCTGATTCCTTCCTCCTGAGGTTATTTAATTTGTTCTTCTATCCTCTGTATTTTTTGTCAAGGGGCAGTGAGTTTTAATGGTGCACTAGTTGAATTTAGTTTGGTGAAATTTCCTCTTGGAAGCTGCTTCTCTGCAGCCACGTGCAGCTTGGGGCAGACACTTGTGCTAACGGAAGCGCACCTTCGTCTTCCGAAAGGCCCGGCGTTTGCATGAAGGTGGCCTAGCAGCCTGCATCTGTGTTTACTGTGACTGTCTGATCTTAATACCTTTGGTGTTGGCTTCTCGGAGTGATGAGTCCCCTGATCCCGTAGTTCCCTGGTGCCCCACCTCCTAGCCCACCCCAGAGGAGGTCCTCCAGGGCCTAGAGGAAGTTTCAGCCTTCTGGAGGCTCCAAGACCCCTTCTTTCGGTAGGGATTAGAATAGAGAGCTCTGTTCTGGGCTAGGCAAGGTTTCTGGTAGGTTCTGCCAACCTCCCAACCCCCCGGGACCTGTATTTGGACAAAGAGAAAGCAGCTGTTGGGTTCCCCATTATTTCCCCATGTGAAAGTCACGTCCCCCCTGCTGGTGACCTGTCAGTGGCTAGTGGGGGTCAGCTTGTTTAGGAGAGGAGGCAGAGGTCCTCCAGAGGGGGAGAGCAAATGCTCTTGTCTTAGTGCCTTGTCTTACGTGACTCCTGTCACTGGCAGTTTACAGTATTTCCCCAGCTAGGATAATGAATTCCCTTGAGGGACGAAAGTTTAAAGCTGTAAATTTTCTGCAAAAGGCACAGACTAGAGAATTACTAATGAACTCTCGAGCTGAAGAAGACTTTTAAAGATTTAGGCTATAACGTAAGATAGAAAGTTTCATAAGGCGCTGTATGTATTTCTTCGGATCCTGGCTTCTGAACAGTTTACAGTTGACTCTTGAACAAAGTGGGGATTAGGGGACCCCCCTCCACCCCGCCCGCCGCCAGTGCTGCCGAAAATCAGCAGCATATAACTTTGATTCCCTGAAAATTTAACTAGCCATAGCATACTGTTGACCGAAACCTTCCCAGCGGCATAAACAGTCGATTAACATGTATTTTGTGTGCTATGTGTATCATATACAGTATCCTTACAAGAAGGGAAGCTAGAGAAAAGGGTATGAAGAAAAGCATAAGGAAGAGAAAATACATTTACAGCACTGTACCGTATTTATCGAAAAAAGCCTATTCCAAATACTTAATGTCTACTGTACGATAGCACAGATGTCTGGAATATGCTCCTCCAGCTCTTACTCGTCGTGAATTAGGAAATACTTACATTACCAAAGTGGCATTTTAGGGAAAGACTACCATCACCTCATGTAATGCCAAATGACGACCTTTTCATTTCTTTCTTTCTAACACAGGAAATCCGGGATCCTCTCAGGCGGTGGCTGGGGAAGCATTTGGATCCCGAAGGAGTCATAAAGTCCAGCAAACTCTCCCTTAAGTTTCTTTCATCCTACACGTCTGAAATAGAAATCACGCCGTCTGCTCTACCCGTGGTGACTGACGTGGAGGCCTTCTCTTCGGAAAATTTTAACTTAGACGTCTATCGACAGAATCTGCAGACTAAGCGACTTGGAAAAGTGATACTGTTTGCTGAAGTGACGCCCACCACGATGAACCTTCTAGACGGGTAAGTTCTGGCTAGATACCTGTCAGAGGAGTCCAGTGACTTTGATTGTCCCCTCTGACCAGTGTTGGGGGAGAAGGGGTAGAAATGAAGGAGAACTCTCAATAAACCCATCAGCAAGGTGGGAGTACCCTTGTCCTAGAAGAGGTAAAATGTAGGAAGAAAAATTTAAAAATGTTCCTTGATCCCAGGTTTGTATTCGAAAGCAACGGGATTTTGTGTATTGTGACCCTCTTGCCTTAGTGGTTGGCCTTTCAGATGGTCCTTGGAGAAAACTATGGAAAAATATCTTTAACCAGTGGTGTTATTACTCAGGCCATCGTTTTATTTTTGTGTTGTCGTAACCAGGGTTCAACACTTAGTGGAAGATGTTTTGTGGGGGCATTAGGACAGGGCATTTGGACGACATATGCACTGTGTTTGGTTGAAATGAATCGGAGACTTTATACTTTTGGAAACCCATTTTGATATGTTCCGTATCCAATACATTTTGCAGGCGCTCTCTAATCCCATTTAGATGTTCGAGATTTATTCTTACTGAGTTCTCTTTCTTATTTCTTCTGTTTCATGGACTTTGGTTAAAGTTTAAAAAATGGCAAATAGATGAAAGGAATTTTTTTTACTCTTAAATTAGTATTAATCAATATTCTTATATTGAGATTGTTTAAAAAGTTGGCTTATAGGGGGAGTGAATAAAACAGGTGTCTTCCTGGGGCGCCTGGGTGGCTCACTTATTGGGCGTCTGCCTCTGGCTTGGGTTCGTGATCCTGGGGTCCTGGGATCGAGCCCCGCACTGGGCTCCCTGCTCGGCGGGAAGCCTGCCTCTCCCTTTCCCGCTCCTCCTGCTTGTGTTCCCTCTTTTGCTGTCTCTCTCTCTGTCGAATGAATAAATAAAATCTTTAGGAAAAAAAAAAAAGGCATCTTCCTTCAACATGGGACTAAAATTTCAGGAATGTAAGACCCCCCTCCCCAAAAAAAAAACACAACCCACTAGAGTCACAGTTTCTGGGCATTTTCACTCATGGGACCATACAATTAAATGCATACATAATTCACCAAAAGGACATATTTTGGTCTTTCTTAATAATTTCTGGAATTTGATAATATGTTGACATAAAATGATGAGATAAGCTTAGGACTTTCTTGACTGTTATTCTCAAAGCCATGGAATTGGCAGTTTTGTGTGACCGGCATGTAGAGAAAACATTTGTGGGGCGGAATCCGGGGAGTGAGGCGAATGTAGCGGGAGGGGACTGGGAGCCATGGTCACGAGCAGTTCTTGTTTGCTGGGTTATTTTGTGTTGTCGTAGGTACTTTTTTTTTTAGTGTGCCCTCCCTCACCTGCCTCTCCTCCTATCCCGTCCCCTGCCTTCCAATGAGAAGGAGAAAGCCTGTGTTTGTATATGGGAGAATCATTGCTTGCTTGGGCGAACTCTGTGATAACCCTTTGGTACTCAAGAGAACACTATTTATATTGCAAAGGTGATCTATTATCATCGTATTTTCCAAATAAGAAATCAGATGTGGCCTTTGACATAAGATTTTGGGAGATTAAATTTTGATAGAGAAACAATTGGCACTTCATGGGGCAGCTGGGGGACTCAGTCGGTTAAGTGTCTGCCTTCGGCTCAGGTCATGATCCCGGGGTCCTGGGATCGAGCCCCATGTCGGGCTCCCTGCTCAGCAGGAAGTCTGCTTCTCATTTTCCCCTCTCCCCCAGCTCGTGCTCTCTCAATTGCTCTCTCTTGAATAAATAAATTAAAAAAACAAAAACATTGTCACTTCTTGTCCATTTTTGTTGGGCAATAAGTGCAGAATATTTTATGCTGGGATGGTCTTGAACCACCGGAATCGCGGTCTTTGAACTCGTGTAGTGGGCAGTGATTACGAAGAGGGCTGTGAGCCTCCAGTGGATGGCCTGTCCCCTGTGTCATCAGACGGCTGGGTTTCCTTACATGCTGGTGAGCACGTGTTTTAGGATAGAAAAAAAAAATGCCTTGTAAATACACAGCTTTAGTATCCTTTTTGATACTGAACTCTTTTTTTTTTTTTTTTATTTTAACTTTCTTCTTAAGCAACTTAAGTCTGTAAAAGTGTATAGCTGAGCGGGACAATAGCAGAGTCGGAACCTTCCATAGGATTACGAGTTTTTATTTCTACAAAAGAGGAAAATATTTTGGCTTTTCCAAGGGCATTTAGGAAGCGTCTTTGTTTCTCTTCTTGCCTGGTCTCTGTAGAGCACGGAGAATGAAATGGCTTTGATGGTTAATGATTAATCCCTCCGCTTGGCACAGAGCAGATCCCGCATAAATAAATAGTGGCTGCTCACCGAGACGTACAGATGTCCTCTTCCCC
>CM052898.1:185789484-185821715 GCA_028534135.1 Potos flavus | reverse complement strand
CTACAAAAGAGGAAAATATTTTGGCTTTTCCAAGGGCATTTAGGAAGCGTCTTTGTTTCTCTTCTTGCCTGGTCTCTGTAGAGCACGGAGAATGAAATGGCTTTGATGGTTAATGATTAATCCCTCCGCTTGGCACAGAGCAGATCCCGCATAAATAAATAGTGGCTGCTCACCGAGACGTACAGATGTCCTCTTCCCCCGCTCGCATGGCTTCCTTCTGAACGCCGGGAGATAAAGTTACTCACTGCAGCCTCGTGCGTCAGCAAGCCTGCTGAGCAGTTCCTGGGGGTGGGGTGGGGTGGCTGGGCTGTAGCCTTTTGTAAGAGAAGGCACTTGAAGAGGTCACCTTGATGCTGAAAACTCAGCTGGCCACAAAGGGACCACGAGATGGATAAATAAAACATAGGGCTTACTCCTTTCTAAGAATACGGCCCAAACCATTCCTTTTCTTCTTTTTTTTTTAAAGATTTGTTTATTTGAGAGAGAGTGTGTGAGAGCAGGGGGGAGGCCCAGAGGGAGAGAGAGAGAGACATCGCAGAGAGCCTAGCAGACTCTGCACTGAGTGGGGAGCCCGATGGGGGGCTTGATCCCACGACCCCGAGATCATGACCTGAGCCGAAGTCAAGTGTCAGACTCTTAACTGACTGAGCCACCCACGTGCCCCAGACCAAAACCATGTCTCTAACTAATATTATATTTGATCCCACATGGGCTCTCCTTCTGGAAGCACAGTCTATTGTAATAATAATAATAATAATAATAATATCAGCTCACATGTATTGAAAGCTTTTATCTTCCAGACACTGCTTCAATGTACTTTACACGTATCAACCAGTTTCATACGGTATCTTTTAGTGCCTAGGGTCATCGGAATCAGACTTGAGTATCCTACCAGCGTGTAGAAAGCTACGTATCAGAATTTACCATATACGGAATTGATTCTGTGGACCGACCACATTCATAGGTCCATACTTTTCAAAAGCATGGCCTGGGTTTGAACTCCATGCATGTTTCTCTCTTTATATCTGTCACTTCTGTGGTTCTTTCCTCGGGGTCTGGAATAGAAGTAAAATTTAAATTAGATAATAGATCTTTTTTTTTTTTTTTGAGGTTTAGACAAATTTATTGAAACATACAGGGTGTTGGCAGAGAAATCATTCGGTGGTATTACATCAAGTCACTACCTTGAATGTATAATTTTAAAATTATAAATATATATTTTATAACTAAGCCTTTGGCCAAAAAGATAAAAGTCATTTAGCACATTTGTGAAAGGCCAATAAGAAATGGATTTTGGACATTAAAAAGATAGCCACTGAATTAAACAGCAGCGCAACCCCTGCTAATCTAGAATCCCACTGTGCCGAAGGTAGAAGTGTCTGTACAGAGCTAGTCATTTTCATTTATTTCAGCAATAGAAGAGATGAGGCAGGCACACCTGTTGAAGGTGGTGGCGGAACTGGCAGGACAGGAAGGCTGGGCCGGTCAGGTGAGCATGTCCCAGAGACAGCAGCAATAGCGTGCCGTCCAGCAGGCTGTGAGGCAGGTGGATGGGCCCAGGTCGTCCCTTCTTTGGTCTTCCACCACATACACTGTGGTTTTAGGAGGCTCCTGAGGTCCGCCTTGCCAGCCATACTGTGGGTATCCTTGGTAGGGGTACCCCTGAGGAGGTGGGTAGGGTCCCCCCATAGATCTTGGAGGGTAGCCCTCTGGTCCCATTGGTTGTGGTGGATAAGGTGGGTATGGGGCCGTCGGACCAGGGCCCGGATACGGTGGAGGGTTCCCTGGGTTCATCAGGGACCTGCAGAGTGTACCTCTCCTCTTCTCGAATCCGTAGGGCACTCGATAATAGATCTTTATTATAAGGTTTCTAAAATCTTTTTTCTCTGCCCCTCCCCCCCACCTGTGGGGACTTGTGGCAGCTAAAAGTTGGGAGTTCTCTTCCTAAGAAAGGAGGGGGATGTCCACAGTGGGGAACAGCCAGCAATATCTGCCATAGTCCCAAATATCCACGTTGTATCTCCTCCCCCCCAATCTAAAACTCTCACCCCCTCCTCCAGGAAGGCAGCCCTACCAGCCTGCTCGTTTACTTCCTCTTGAGCAGATTCAGGATCTCTGGGGATGGAACCTTTTCTGGCAGTCTCCTAGTTAAAACAGACATGTTCTCTGCCCCTGGCTGCACGGGGCGAGATGGGGACCATGGAACCCCTGGAAAGAGAGAGGAAGGACTTCCTGTGCAGTCAGTAGGTAGGTTTCCTGGTCATGCCCTTGGGCCTGGTGTCCTCGTGACCTTGCCTTTTGGGAGGGTCTTGACTGTAACACATTGAGATGTGCATCAGCGGGGATGGGCTTCTGACACCTACTCTCGGGGAGGGTTCGGGGGGTCTGAGTCTTACTGTTCTTAGGCTGAAATGACAGCCTTTTGGGTTGGCTTTATGGTTTCTGCAGAGATAGAAGTTTCTGAAAACTTTAGTGGCCCTCTGATGGTTCTGCGTGAATAACCAGCAAAGATCGTATCAGGCGTTGAGATTTTTAGCCTAAAAACTCTGGTCTGTTCAAGGCCCTGATACTCTGCCCAACCCCTTCTCTCCCAGTTAGATGGAGGGTCCCTTGGCCGAGTGAAACTGTGCCGTGGGTGATGCCTGATGGCATCTTCGGCGCGTGGCTGCAGGCTGTCCGTGGTGAGGCGTCTGTCTTACCCCCTATGGGGGCTGCCGGCACAGCCCCAGAGGCTCCAGCGCGGCCTGCTGGTGGCCCCGCTTGTCAGATCTGTTTTCTTTTCCGTCCTTTGAGACCGGTCAGCTCTTGTGGAGGTCGTGTCTCTTTCAGTGACCTTTGCTGAGAGTGTCAGGGGTGGAAACACTGACACTGAGAGTGTCCAGAGCTGGTCCCTGTGATGGTATCGCTTCTAACAGCTGCACGGTCTTGCTCCCCAGCTCTAGAAAGCCAGGGTCCTAGCAGGTGCCTTGCCGCTGTTTGACGGGAGCGGTCTCCACTGACGAACCTTCGAGACGCATGTTCTCGCCCACCGTTCCCTGCCCCGATGACCCTCCCTCTCAGGCTGCATTTCTCGTGATGTGCGTGAGACCAGAGCCTCGGCACACCCCATTCAGGTGCCAGCTCCTAGGGCGGTTAGGGTTAGACAGGTATCCCCAACATTGAAGTGTTTCAAACAAGACCGAGCTTTAGGTTTATTTCTCTGTCCCACAAATGAGAGAGGCCGAGATGGGCCGCCCAGGGTCGGCCAGCGTGCGGCCCACCATGTCAAGGATGCGACTGAGTTGCTCTGCCCCCTCAGCAAGTGGTCCGAGAGGCGCCCCAGGCATTGATGTTCTCGTCTTAGCCAGTGTGCGGGAGGAGGGGGTGAGAGGGTGTGTCCCCACGCTTACGGACCCCTTCCAGAAATCGGTCGTGACATTTTTGTTCATGTTCTCGGGCTAGGATCTAGGCACGGGACCATATCCACCCACAAAGAAGGCTGGGAAATAAATGCGGTCTTCATACCCAGCATCCACGAATCTACTGAAAATCAGGGTCCAAGCACTAGGGAGGAGTGGAGAACAGATACGGAGGAGAATTAGGAGTCTTTATCCCAAGCATGGACTTTTTATTAGTCAGACTATTAAGAAAGCTCGCTGGAGGCCTTTAAGTAGCCTACACGCGATGATAGCCCCAGCGCCTACAAGATTTAACCTCATGGGTGAAAACAGTTATTCGAATACTCACACTAATTCTGTCGCACTGCTTACTCGGTGCCATTAGAGGTATTTTTCTTAGGTCTCTAGTGCAAATCTAGGACGATCTGGAAATTTCTCTCCCAACGGACAGCTTGGCTACAAACCCAGCTAAACTCCCATGGCCCTGAGACAGGCAGTGAAAGCTTTCATCTGATCTCCAGGTATGAAAGCAGGCAGGGGCGAGAACCACGCACCACCTCCCCTCCTGCCCCTGAGCTGGGAGTGTGAAAGGTGTTAGTAAACCAGGAGAGGGACAGGGAGCAACCAGGGGAGATAAGGGAGCTGCTTGCTACTAACTAAATCAAGGCAGGTGAAGGGCCTGGGGGCTCCCCTCTCCAAAAGTAAAGTGCAGGCCATGTCAGTGAGGCCTGGTCCCCCAGTAGTCGCACTTGGCTCAGCTACCCACAGGTCCTGTGTTCCCTGCTCCGGTCATGTTCCCTGGCATGTGTTTCTGACCCTGAAATGTGTTTTCTGCTGTGCGTCACAGCAACCGTTTGGATGGGATGCTGGCTTTGATTGCCGTTAGACACCTTTCTTTTTCTTTCTGCCCGATTTCCTGGTACGTTTTCCCGCGACCAGTTAGCTCAGCGAGTTGGATGGAGTCCCAAGGGCATAGGTTCAGTACTGCGTCCGGGCCAGTGAACTTTACTGTGCCCCACAGTCACGTCCTACAGCCGCGCACCCCGGCAGCCATTTGCAAATGTGAGCTATTGGTGGTGATGGGGGGGAGGTCTACACCAGCGGTGGCGATGGCTTAGCGCCGTCCATCACCGCCATTGAGAGAGACACCTCCACATGGGATGGTTGGGATACCACATTCTGTCTCATCTTGTGATAAGTCTCTGCTGTGGGGAAGGCATTAGACTAGCCTGTGGAGCCAAGAGCTTGGGAGTAACTGAGTCGTGATAATTTTGGAGTTGTCCCTTATTCGATTTTGACTCATATCATCTTTTTTGATGACTTTTACTGAGTTGCTGTCAGATACTGAAGTAACTCATGTGTGAAACCACGGTTTGTGGTGAGCCAGATGGCCACAAACTTGTTTATACGGATTTCCTTCACGTACGTATATATCCTCAATAAACGGACCAAGGGCGAACTCTTTTTATTTGTAAAGAATAATATAGATTTCCTTATTAAATAAGTTTATTTTCTTAATATTGTTTAAGTCCCGGATTTCTCAGGCTTAAGTTTGCCTTCATTCATAAAATAAGCATTTACGGCCTACCTTCTCTATGCCAGGCACTGTGTGTTAGGCTCTCGAGGGAGAATGATGGAGAAGGTACTGCCCCCGGCCTTACGGTGCATTGGAAGAATCAGATCACAACGCACATTCAGCTCAGACACGTTGTGTGCACCCTTCTTGTTCTGAGTGTGAAGGGTTTGGGCAGAGAGAAGAGGGTGCAGTTGATAAGGTGATATAGGGAAGGAAATAGACCGGTCAGTGAATTTCTTTAGTTACTATGTATCAGGCATCTTTCCTGATGCCATAAATCTCCTGGTCTGGAAGGGAAAATGCTGGAACCGAAGATTTTATCACCATTTGGCTCTGTAACTCTGGCGGGATCCCTCCCCTGGGCCTTGCTGTCCTCAGCTCTGAGTTCTGGGGTCCTGGACACTCCCTTGATCTGGTGATCTTCCTGAGTCTGCCTCTTTCACCAGCCAGCCTCTCCCCAGCACCTCTAGAGGGCTGAAATGGTTTTGGCAACTAGGCTCACTTTGCACGGGAGACAGTAGACTTCCTGCGAGCAAAGGGAACGAAGAGGAAAAAACAATCCCAGAACACTGTTTTTGAAAACATTTTGGGGAAACCGCATTGGGGAGAATGGCCACCATCATTTGAGAAAGAGTATTTTTGTTTCAGCATTTGGGGCCAATGCTGGCTTTTCGCCTCTCTGCATGTGTGTCCATTCAGTCCCAAACATCTCTTTCCCCTTTTCTGCTCTTCTCGTTCTGCTCCCCTAACTCGCTCTCCTGCACACCCTCCTCCCCTGAAGTCGAGGCCTGAGAGACAGAAATTGGGCTGGAACTAATTTAATGGCTGAGTGACCTCACAGTAGAGAAACAGCCGGATCCTAATAGGGGTCTTTGTCTACATTTCCACCCTGGCTGGTAGCATGCCAGTCAAGAGTCAAGCTAGAGACACAGGTGGAAGCGATTAGACCTGTCATAAGGTTTGAAAAATTGATTCTGGAGGCGAAGTGAATAGATTGAACTTGACAGTGTTGTCCTAAAGATTCTAAGGGAAAATTCTGGAGTTTAATTTGAAATCCCTTGATTATTCATTAGCTTTCCAGATGGCTTTTGTTGATGTTTTACATATTAATGCCTGTATTGTGTTATTGGTGTACTCTTAATGTGCACATAGGTAATGAGCAAAGAATAAATACAAGGGTAAGTGTCCCAAATTAATGGGATGTTGGTATAATTGTGAAATAAAGGGTTTTTAAGAAGTTGATTGCTTTGGCATAATTAGTGTGAGCTTTTTTTTTATAGACCAATTTGGTACTTTTAGAGTGAAAATTATTGGAGAATTTAAAAGAAACCTTCATTTTAATGTTTACTTCTAAATTGAAGTTTAGAATATAACTCCAGCCTTTGACTCCAGAGGTCACGACTGAAGGGCTGGCTCTTCTGGCAAGTTCTCCATCAAATGTTTTTTTTTTTTCCCCCCAATTCAACACCTGAATAAGTTAACCTTTCACATGCCACGCTCCTGGAATTGAATTATGAAGTGGACCATTATTTTCCAGAGATGCCTCCACATTAATTTTTAGTGCTTTAGGATGTTTGCTTTCACGTTGTGTAGCTGATTTTTTTTAACTAGGGTAAACTCATTGTGCGGTGTGCCATTTTGTGGTGGTTACAACGTGTGCTGTCTAGAGGGCAGTTTCATTAGAATTGGACCTTCTTTGTCTCTCTCCTATCGTTACGTGACATTTAACGGTTGGATAACCCGAAGCATCCCAGGTTTTACAGTTCAGGAGAGTGAGGGAGAAAGTCACCGTCCAGCAATGCCGTGTGAGTGGTGATCGTCGCTGGTTTCAGGGGCACACAGGGCGGGCTGGCCAGCCATGGCGGTGTTTCTGCCGTGCCTCCCGCTCCCCCTCCAACAGCAGAAGCTTTTCCTCTGGAGCCTTCTTCCAAACACACAGCACAGTCTTTCCATGTTCTCAATGTTGGTTTTTTAATCTTTTAAGGGTGTACCAGATTTCCAGAAAAAAACAGAACAAAACCACAAACAAAACTAGACACAATGGTAAGGTATCCATTGTGGGAAGAATTTGCAGAAACACTTAGTTCCCCCTGGTTCACTCATTTCTAATTACTGAGGATAGACTCTTGGTTTGACCTAGGGGGTTAGATATTGGGATGGGGTATTCCTGTCCCGGGTTGGAATTCCAGTTCTGCCTTTTACTACATGAGTGACCTTGGGTAAATCAGAAGCCATACAAGCCGCCGTTTCCTCATCTGTGTGATTTTGCTTGTCCCAGTCTCTGCTTTTTTCCTTACTTTTTCTTTTTAAATTCAGTCGCTCAACTAATTTCTCTTCAGCACCAGCCGTGTGCAGGCCTTTGCATTGGGCTGTGGGAAGCGGTGGGGAAAGACAGCAGACACGTGAGCGCTTCCTTCCAGGAGCCTCATCTGCCCCAGGATCCGGGGAGAACATTCCAAGACTTGTCTGCAAAGCCGTCCGCGCAGAGCTCATATTGATCGCGCTCTCACTATTCTTTAAACTTCAGAGTAATTCATTGTATCTTTTGAGCTCTTCCATGGCAGTGCTGTGAGTGTCCGTGAAACAAATCAGCATTGTCTTTGCCCCAGATCGTAATAATGTGTTTTCTTGGGGTGGAGTTTTTGTGGAAGATTTTGGCAGTTTTTTCTCATCATGCAAGAAGCGTGAAAGCTCATCACGAGTTACTTTTTTTGCCAGAAATGTGTTGTTTTAGTCCAGCTTTTCTTGAAAGATGAGAAAACATAGTCCATCATCTGTGTTTGTTACCCTTAAAATATGTGGAGCCAGTTACCCCCCCTTTTTAAGTCAAATTTATTCTTTTTTTAAATCTTCACAATTTATCATTTTCACAGCTAACAATGGTCATTTGGAAAGAGCCAGAACTTCGACTCTTGGAACATTTTCATCAGTCCCGCGATATGCCTTGTGCATCACCCACATCTTCCTTGAGCCCCCAAAGCTCTCACGCTGGTTGGAAATGCGTGCGTTTGATGTCGCGTGACGGTCTTGAGTTGCGTTAATCATGGCAGATACTTACTGCTCTGCAGAATACTGCACTTGATATTCACTTTGTCAGATGCCTCTGTTATTTCGAACGAGTGATAAAATACCCCAGAGGGTAATAAAGCAAAGTTTGGGGCTGGAAAAGGCCTTCTGTAAAGAAGGTGGCAGCCAATTCTCTAAACTTGTTTCTCCCCGGTTCAGATGAGGCTTAGACAGAAAGCCCAGGGCTAGCTGCAGTTGAGGAGTGCGCCGTGTCCTGCGACGGTTGGGGACGTCTTCACTCTCAGTTACTGAGTGCAGAGGAGTGATTTCTTGGTGACGTGTCCTGGGAGAGCCCAGAGTGGGCGGACGAGAAATCTGGCTTACACTGGGCAGGGCCCCCCGGGATACCAACAGCATCTCAGGCCCCCGAGCGTCGTTGGCGAAATCCATGACTTCTCCTCCTAAAATGGGCAAACTGTCGTGATGCCCACTCATAGGAATGGCACTCACGTTGAGAGGGTCAGAGGGAGGGGTGAAACGAGGGGCCCTTGCCTCAGTCTCTGACACGGAGCCTGTGACAGGTGCTCTCTCCAGATGGAGACTGCTGAGAGCCGCCTCCTCGGAAACTTCAAAAATGAAGAGTGAGAATGTGTCCCCAGGGTCTCATGCCGGAAAAAATGGATGACGAGAAAGCAGCATTTTGAAAGCTTGGTTACGTGACGACGTGGGCAGGACATCTTGCTCACGAGAGAAGTCGGACGGAGAAAGATTAAGTACTTTCTGATATCACTTCTATGTGGAATCTAAAAGAGCCAGATTCCTAAGAACAGAGGTAGAATGGTGGTTACCACGGTGGGGGGTGGGGGTGGGGGACTAGAACAGGTGCTGTTTAAGGGCACAGACTTGCAACGAGAAGTCCTCGAGCTCTCAAATAAGTCCTCGCGACCTAAGGTACAGCATGTGAATGTAGCCAACAGTACCGCATTGTAATCCTCAAACTTGCTTCAAGACTGGAACCTAACTACAACCACTGAAAAGAAAGGATAAGTAATGTGAGGGGCATCTGGGTGGCTCAGTCAGTGGAGCGTCCCGACTTTTGTTCTCAGGGTTGGGAGTTCGAGCCCCACGTTGGGCATGGAGCCGACTTAAGACATAAAACAAAACGAAACAAAAAGCCAGAAATGATAAGTAATGTATTAGAGGTGCCAGTTATTGCCACGATAGCAGTCATACTGCAATATATCAATGTATCAAATTAACATCTACATCTCCGATTTATACACTGGTCTATGTCAAATATACTTCAGTTTAAAAAAGTAAAACTCAACGCAAGAGACAGTGAAACTCAGTTTATGAATTAACATTAGTTTCTACATGGAAAATCTTTAATAAATATTCTTCAAATTTGGTGTTTGTGATCATTCAGTTATGGCCACTTACCTGAATACACGGGAGGGAGGTAGAGGCTGAGCTGTGGGTTCAAACATTTGTTTTAGTAAAAATGTGTTAGGTGATCAAGCAGATCTTTTTCCCTCGCCCTGTTCTGCATACCTCTGCCCCATTCCCATTTCTCCCCTGACATGGCTTTGTGACTCACTTAGAAAAACTTCTCTTTTCCTTTCACATAAAAACACTTACCTGCTTTGGAGGTGAGGGTTGATTTGCTTTCATCTGCCCCTTTAAAATCTTTTACACACCTACCATTTGTCCAAACACACTCGGAGCTCTGAAATGCCCTTGTTCCTGCTGTCTGTTTTGGAGAGAAGCATGTCCTGTTTCTGCATGAGGGGTATTCCGTCACCCTGAGACCCAGACACCGCATTTTTTCTGCATTGCACAAGGGGTCATTCATCATTTTCATTTTTCGTTTGGCTCTCCCACAAGAGTATTCAAATTAGTGAGAAGGAAAATGATGAAGTCATTGCCTGGCAGAGAAGCATTTTCTGGGGATGTGGGAAGGGTAGGGGAGACAAAGAGAAGAGGAAGGGATTATGATGAGGTCTGTCCCTACCTCTTTTTCTAGCCTTTGGTTCCAGAGGTCCCCTGGACGCTACTGTGGTTTTCACAGGTTAAAATTGGGTAATGTGTGTGTACAGAAGTTACCCCAAAGTGGAACTACGTGGTGGGACGGCAGTGTCAGTCACCTTGGAAACTTAGGCTGTAATATTATCTGTGTCCTTCCCACACACCAGCTGTGTGATGTTGGGTGAACCAGCCGAATTCTCTGGATCCGTTTCCTTATCTGTAAAACGAGAGGGTTATACTAGATCTGTGGCTTAATTTTATATATATCTATTTTAAGCAGTAAAGCCCCCTTTTTTAAAGTTTTTTTTTTTTTTTTTAAGATTTTATTTATTTATGTATTTGACAGAGAGGGAAAGAGAGATCACAAGCAGGCAGAAAGGCAGTCAGAGAGAGAGGGAGAAGCAGGTCTCCGTGTTGAGCAGAGAGCCCGATGCGGGGCTCGATCCCAGGACCCTGAGATCATGACCTGAGCCGAAGGCAGAGGCTTAACCCACTGAACCACCCAGGCGCCCCAGTAAAGCCCCCTTTTTAAATGAACTACCCACCCTGTACAGATAGGGCTGGGACGCCTTCTAGAGCCCAGGTCCCTCAGGGCACAGGTGTGGAGACCACTGGCCAAGAAAGTACCCAAGTTCCTGCCACCGGGACGCTCAGGCCCAGCTGACGGGGACAGTTAAATCTTAGTGGTGGGCTGACTGGTTGGCTGGACTTCCTTTCTTTTTTTTGTTTTTAAATTTTAATTTTAAGTAATTAGTTTATTTAAAAAGATTTTGTTTATATATTTAGAGAGAGGGAGTGCTAGAGGGGTGGGGAGAGGAAGAGAGAGAATCTCAAGCAGGGTCTGTGCTGAGCATGGAGCCTGACACGGGGCTCAATTCCAGGACCCCAAGATCATGACCTGAGCCAAAATCAAGAGTCGGACGCTTCACCTACAGCCACCCAGGCGCCCCTGGACTGTTTCTTTTTATACCCTGCCTTGTTCCAAGAAGATTTAAGGCAATGGGGATTTCAGTTTATCTGTTATAAGATAAGGTCTTTTTCCTACTGTAAGTACAACTATATGACAAGAGGGATTATACTGTGTTTCTTTGGTTGTTATTATAGGTCATGTCAAAATTACATGCATATTGTTCATAAAACTCAGCATCATTCAGTGTCCTGACTTCCCCAGACCGACAATGAGGACTGAGTGACCGTGGCCCCCTCTGGAACCCAGGAAAACCTGCCCCTGTTGTCTCGGGGCGATTATCCAGTGGTTATTCAAATGTTTCCAGTTACAGATGAGTGATGTCCGAGAGGAGAAATCTCTGCTGGAGTAGCTTGGGTCTGAGACACCCAGACTCCAAGAGGGGATCTCAGCTTTGGTGGAGAATGCCCCTCAGTTCCCGAGCCCCTTAGGAGTGCCCTGGGAGGAGAGGGGAGTCGGGGGGCAGTGGTGGGAAAGGTGTGGGGGAGTTGGGGCAGGTGCATAGTTGTCTCCTATGAAGTCTTGGTCAACATTGCAGATTTTGAACTTTGATTGGAGCTTGCTTGGCTCATGGACACAGCCTAGGATTGGCCCTGGACTTGAGGTATGGGTCGTGTGTACCTGAACGATGGTGCAGAGTTTGAGGGGCCGGAGGGTTTATCCAAGGGGCTTCCGTCCTGCTTTCCTGGAGTTTTTCTTTGGACCCTTCCAGTATCCTCCTTACTTCTGAAAATGCCCTATGTCACCTGCTCTTTTCTAAACGTCACCAAAATGAAATGTAATTTGATTTTTAACACTCTGCTCTTATCCATGAAGGTAACGAGGGACACTTGTCTGTTGCCTGTCAGGATTGTAATCTCTGATGGGAACCTCCTCTTACATAGGATTGTTTCTGCTTTTGTTTAGAAGCTCAGTTAAAAGGCTTCCTGTAGCTTTCAGCTTAGGTCATGTTCCTTTCAGTTCCCTTCCCTTCTTTTTGTTGCAAAGTGTGATGTCTCCCAACCGTCGAAGGTCATCAGAGGCCCTCTTGGGGTTCTGCTGCAGGTCAGTGGAGGTAGAACCCCTTAGTAAGATTGAGGGAAGGTTTACTTTTTTGTTATGGCACCTGGAAAACTGTCATGAAACAGACCAAATCTGTTCAGCACGATGTGGTCATAGTTGGGATAGGATGAAGGATTTGACATCTTGTAAACCTGAAATCAGACCAACGGTGTATACCAAAACTCTCGTGGTCTCTCACATCGGGGCGGGGGGTACCCGAAAGGCCAGACACCTGTCACCCCATGCTGCCTGAGTGCCCTCTGCACTGTTTCAGATGTCCGAGTCCTGGACGGTGAGCAGCTTTCTGGCCCTTGTTCAGTTTACAAATATTGAGCTGATACACCTTCAGGCAGCTCATTCCAGCATCTCAGGGTGAGTGCTGTCTACCAGGACGGGTCCTTCGAAACCCATCCCATTTCCAGACGGAAATCTGACCATGGATCATAGAGAAAATTTATTTAGCTTCCTCCTGAATGATAGTTAAAGGATCTGTTAATTAGTTCAGATAGTTTAAAATATTTGAAGATAGTTATTGGCTCTGTTAATCCCCATATTACCTTTTCTCTAAGCATCTCCAGTAATGAGCATTTAGTCCCATCGCCGTGGTGGAGATGGAAACTTTAGGTCTGTGGGACCAAGAGCCTTGACAATAAAGCCAGTCAAGGTACATAAAACTAATTATTTTTTCTGAAAATATTTCTTAGTTATAAAAAGAATTCTTGGCCATTATAGAAAACTAGACAATATAGTAATTTCTACTAAGGAAATGAAAATCATCTGTAACCCCACCATCTATAAATGATGATATTAATCTTTTGGTATAGTTTCTTCTAGTCTGTTTTCCTCCTACACGATCTATGTAAGACTGTGATTATGTTGTTTATGAAATGATCACTTCCCAGGCAATCAGACAGTCTGCTAAAAGCACGTCTTTTGTTCTGTATATACAGTTTGACCGTGATTTATTTAAGCAATCTCCAGTGAATGCTCTCGTGTCATTTCCAGTGTTTTTCTGTTCTAAATAATAAGCATATTTCTTTTTGAGGCAGCGGTTCTGTATAATTCTTTAGTGACCCCATTACAATATTTCTTTTCGAGAAGATAATTGGAAAATTATAGAACAAAAGCAGATGTTGATAGAAGCTGAACAGGATGAGGCTAATAATACTTGTTTATAATGTTTCATATTATTTCATCATGATTGTACAATTATTTCACATTAGTTCATCTTTTGTGCACAGGGATGTTGTGCCTTAACAGCTAACATTAATTTGGCATGTACTGTGTGGCAGTTACCGTGCCTTATGTGCATTTTTCCCATTCACTTTACCAGGACCCTAGGAGATAGGTTCCATTACAGTTCCCATTTTAAAAAATGAGGGAGCTATTGCTTAGAGGGTTGAACTGGCTTGGCCAGGGCCACATGACAAGTTAAATGGTGGAACCAGCATTTAAAAGGTTTGTTTGAGAGCCTAGATTCTTAGCCCCTAACACCATATTACTACAGGTGCTTTGCTGAAATCCTAATATACTGTATCCCCCATCCTTCCAGCATCTATGTGTATGCTAATCTTTTTGTAAAAGGAAATCAGGTTAGCTGACATATCTAATTCTTGGTGATTTTTGTAAGTTTGTTAGGAGATTTTTGTGTGGAAAGGGATACAATAGGAGTCATAAGTTAAAGTCCCCAGGTCTTGAGCTTTACTAGTGGGCCATCTTACTTAGCTTGTTTGTTCTTCTGTATCATTATCTGTAAAACATGGACAGTAATACCTCTGTTACTGGGCTGTGATCCGGGTTAAATACAAGGGTCTCTGTGAAAGTCCCAGTTCAGGTCCTGGTACTCGAGTAGTACTAGGTACTCTGTAGTAGTAATTTCCTTATTTCCTTGAATTTCAACAGGGATAGGACATCTCTAGTTAGTACAGTTTCCTTTGAAAATTACAATGGCATGTTTCTTTTAGCTTCTCGAGCTCATAGTAACCCTTCAAAGATCAGCCATATGAATATAATTAGACCTTCCTCACGTTCTCCAGTTCTGTGAACATGAAAATAGAATAATAATAATTACCCAATTTGAAAAAGAGAGGAAAAGACTGAAAAAAAAGTAAGCCTCAGGAACCTGTGGGATAATCTAAAAATATGCAATATATAATACTTTACATCCCATGAGAAGAGAGACAGAATGAGGCAGAAAGAAATATTTGAGCAAACAATGGCCAAATGATTTCCCAAATTGGTAAAAGACATGAATTGGCAAGTTCAATATGTTAGCAAACCCCGAGCAGGATAAAGCTGGTGAAAATACACCTAGGCACATCAGAGTCAAACTGCTGAAGACAAAGATAAAGGGAAAATACTGAAAGCAGCCTGAGGAAAACATCACTTTACGTGCAGAGGAACGATGAGTTGAATGTGCACGATTTCTCATCAGAAATCATGGAAGCCCGAAGAGAGCGGAATGGTATTTTTAAAGGGCTCAAAGAAAAAACACAGTCAACCTAGAATTCTACACCCAACAAAAATAGGCTTCAACAACAAAGGCAAAATACATCCCCAGATAAGAGAACACCAAGACAATTTGTTTTAGTGCAGATCTGCGGGGTAGAATGCCAACGGGAGTTCCAGAGGGCAAGGGGAGATATACCAGAGGGAAACGTGGATCCTTCGAGAAGGAACAAAATGGCAAATGTCTGAGTAAATTTAAAATACTTTTCTCCACTTAATTTCTTTAAAACACATGTGACTGTGGGGGTGCCTGGGTGGCTCGATCAGTGAAGCGTCTGCCTTCAGCTCAGGTCACGATCTCAGGGTCCTGGGATCTAGCCCCGCATCAGGCTCCCTGCTCAGCAGAGTGTCTGCTTCCCCTTCTGACCTTCACCTTGCTCATGCTCTCTCTCTCTCTCTTGCTTTCTCAAATAATTAAATAAAATCTTGAATATATATATATATATGACTTTATTTTTTAAAATTTATTTATTTATCTGTCTATTTTTTATAGATTTTATTTGTCAGATTTTATAGATTTATTTGTCAGAGAGAGAGTGCTCACAAGCAGGGGGAGCAGCAGGCAGAGGAAGAAGCAGGCTCCCTGCTGAACAGAGAGCCCGATGCGGCACTCGAACCCAGGACTCTGGGATCATGACCTGAGCTGAAGGCAGGCACTTAACCAACTGAGCCATCCAGGCGTGCCATATAGGACTGTTCAAAGCAAGAATCGTAACATTGTCCTGCATAATCTTGTGTATGCTGATGTCATATGTATGACAACTCTAGCATAAAGGACAGTAGAAAGGGGCTAAATGGAACTACATGTAGTGGCATCTCATGCGAAATGGTATAAACTTGGTAGGTGTGTAAATTAAGCATTTATATTGTAATCCCTGGAGTAACCACTAAAAACATAAGGCAAAGGGGCAGCTGGGTGGCTCATTCCGTGAAGGGTCAGGTCATGATCTCAGGGTCATGAGATCAAGTCCCGTGTCAGGCTCCGGGTTCAGCAGGGAGTCTGCTTGAGATTCTTTCTTTCTCTCTTCCTCTCCCTCTCTCCCTCTTCTTTCTCTCTTTAAGTAAATTAATTAAAAGAAATCTTTAAAAACATAAGGCAAAGAGGTATAGCTAAAAAGCCAATAGAAAAAATATCCAAATAATCCAAAAGAAGGCAACAAAAAAAGGAATATTGGAATGACAAATAGAAGGAAAAACCAAAAATGAACAAAGTGGTAGGCCTAATTCAGCTAAATGATAATTGACTAAGCACTGTGGTTAAAGGTCAGAGTGTCAGAATGGATACAAAAAAAAAGAAAGCAAGACCTGAGTATATATTCTCTTTAAGACACGCTTAATTATAAAGACATAAAGAGATTAAAAGCAAAAGGATAGAAAAAGATATACCATGCAAAGAGCCAGCTTAAGAAGGCTGGAGTGACTTTATTAACATCCAGTAAAACAGATTTTAGGACAAAGAACTAGGAGAGATAAAGTGAGGTATTTCGTAATGATAAAAGAGTCAATTCATTGAGAAGACGTAACAATCATAGATGTGTATTCACCTGATAACAGAGCTTCAAAAAAAATGAAGAAAAAAATGACAGAATTAAAGAGAAAAATAGACAAGTCCACAATTACAGTTGAAGATTTTAATACCACTTTTTTAACAGGTGGTGGAACAACTAACCAAAAATAGTGAAAAACATAAAAGATCTGAATAACACCATCAACTCCCATCACCTAATTGGTGTTTACAGAACACAACATCAGCTGAATGCACATTCTCTTTAAGTGCACATGGTATATTCACCAAGGTAGATTATATGCTAAGCCATAAAATATGTCTCCATAAAGATAAGGTGATTGAAATCACATAGAACAAGTACTTTCTCTGTCCACAGTGGAATCAAATGAAAAGTTAGTACAAAAATTTATCTAGGAAAATCTCAAATATTTTAAAATTAAGCAACACACATCTAAATAATCTATGGGTCAAGGAAGAAATCACAATAGAAATTAGAAACTTTTTTGAAGTTAAGGAATATCTAAATAAATAGAGATACCATGATTGTGGAAGAGAAGACTCAAGTATTAAGATGCCAGTTTGCTTTAAATTGATTTATGGATTCAGTACAAGTTTCATAAAAATCGCAGGAGGTGTTTCAGTAGAAATGTATAAGCTGTTGCTAAAATTTACATAAAATTTACATAAAAATGCAAAGACACTATAATAAAGTAATTTTGAACAAGAACAAAGTTGGAGAAATCATATTCTCTGACTCTAAGACTTACTGTAAAATTGTAGTAATCAAAGCATGTGGTATTGGCATTAATAAGAAATAGATCAATAGTACTGAATATTTCAGAAATGGCCCTTAAGTGGCCATTTGATATTTGACATAGGTGGCAAAACAATGCAATGGAGAAAGGAAAGTCTTTCAAGAAATGGTGCTTGTTGGGACACCTGGGTGGCTCAGTCGGTTAGACATCTGCCTTCAGCTCAGGTTATGATCTCAGGATCCTGAGATCGAGCCCCCACTGCCCCCCCTCCTGTTGGGCTCCCTGCCCAGTGGGGGACCTGTTTTTCCCTCTCCCTCTGCCTCTTTTCCCTGCTTGTGCTCTCTTACTCTCTCTTTGTCAAATAAATAAATAAAATCTTAAAAAAAAAAAAAAGAAATGGTGCTGGCATAACCAAATATATAGTCTATAGGAAAATTAGTAAAATTTCACCCCTACCTCACCTCACACACTGAAATTGACTTGAGATAGATCATAGACCTTAAACCAACAGCTAAAATAATAGTACTTCTAAAGGAAAATAGAATATCTTCATGACTTAGTGGTAGGCAGAGATTTCATAAACTGGTTCCAGAAAGTAGTAACCATGAGAGAAAAAAATTGACAAACAAGACTTCATAAAAATGAAAACACTGTGCTCTTCAAAAAGCTAGTGATAAAATGAATAGATAAGCCACACACTGGGAGATATTTGCACAAACACCTATTTGACAAAAACCCAGTATCTCTGATAACATAAAGAACGTCTACAACTCAATAATCAAATGACCGCTCAGTTAAAACAGTTGAACAACGTGTGACCCAATAGGAATGCCAGCTGCCAAGTAAGCACGTGGAAAGATCCGTAACATTTTCTGTCTTCAGGAAAATGCAAATTAAAACCAGAATGGGATACATCCCACTACTTGCCCGCCACACCCACCAGATTTGCTAAAAATAGAAAAGACTGATCCCACCAAATATTGGTGAGGATGCAGAACAACCACAATTCCTAAACATCGCGTTGTTGGTGGAAATTTAAAATGATGCAGCCACTTTGGAAAAATGATGTAGCAGTTTTTTATAAAAGTAAACATGTACTTCCCTTCTGACCCAATAGCCCCACACCGTCCTAATTATTCACCCAGGATAAATGAAAATATGTGTCTACACAACGTCTTGTATGTCATTGTTCATAGCAGCTTAATTATAATAGTCCAAACCTGGAAATGACCCAAATGTCCATCAAACAGATGAGTGGATACATTGTAGCATATTTGTACACTTGACCATCACTCAACAAACAAAAAGGATGGACTGCTGATACATTCATCAACTTGGCATGAATCTCAGGGAACTTTATGGACAAAGGAGCCTTCCACCAACTAGTACATAGTATTTTACTCCATTTCGTGAAGTTCTAGAGTGGGCAGATCCAGTCTGTGGTGAGAGCAGATCCGGAAGAGGGCTTGTCCCTAGGGGATCGGGGTGGCGATCAACCAGGAAGGACCGGAGGAACCCTTTGACTGATGATACTACTTCTTGTTTCAATAGCGCTTTTAGTAACGGGGTGTATACATTTGTCAAAACCCAGCAGAGATCCTGGGGCACCTGGGTGGCATCAGTCTGTTAAGCATCCGACTCTTGGTTTCGGCTCAGTTTGTGATCTCAGGGTCATGAGATTGAGCCCTGTGTTGGGTTCCATGCTCAGTGGGAAGTCTGCTTCAGACTTTCTCTCTCCCTCTTCCTCCCTCCCCCACCCCTCACTTCCCGATGCTCTTTCTCTAAAATAAATAAAAAAAATCTTAAAAACAAACCAACCAACTAGCAGATCTTACAATATCACTACAGGTAAGTTTTACATACAAACTAAAATATTGGACTCTAGTTAATTGCAGGCTTAAGTCTTAAGAGGGGCTATCTGAAATTGACATTGAAATGCAAAAAGCAGTTAAATGGATGCATAGTCTAGTTGATAGATACTACTACTAAGGCAAGTATAATAGAGTATTAATAGTAAAGTATCGCTGGGGGGTACATGAGTGTTCACTCCAAAATTTACCTTTGCAATAATGTGTCCTTATTTTTTGTAATACGTGACTCACTGTGGAAGAATTGTAAAAATAGTCACTATAGTATACTTAAAATGAATTTACAAAAATTGCAGTTGTGTAAACGCTTGGTTATATATGAAAGCTGCGTCATAAAAGGAAATGCGTGTTGTTTCCTGCATTCCTTGTCTTCTTTCCTAATAGTGCACAATTTTTCCCCCTTCCTTGAACAAAATAGCTTAAGGTATAGGAAAAGTATGAAGTTAACACCAAGGTATTCCTTCTGGTGACTTGCTGGATTATTTACTCCTTAGGTATTGGGTATTCTGAGTACTAAAATTTAAAACAAAAATCACAGTCTGTATTCTCGTTTTCTGAAATCCCACTGGTCTAATTTCTCCTTATTTATGCCCCTAGTGAAAATATTTTAAAAATCTAAATTTGTCTGCACATAAAGTTTTCATTTCTCACACCTCATATCGTCCAGCCTGCTGTCATGGCCTTTACAAGTGTGTGCCGAGTAGGAGGCTCCCTGCTGGGCACACGGCGAGTCTCAGGGTTGCCGTAAAGTGTTCAGCCTCGGGTTAAAAAGAGAAGATATACTTAGCAGTGTTCTCGTTATTTAAAATATTCTCATTAATGTATATTCTGATGTAATTTTACTCCACAGTTGCTCAAAAGAGCCTCTCCAAGGCTCTAGCCGGAGGGGGTGGGGGGGGGGGATAGATGCTGAATTCCCTTCTTCCTCAGATGCTGTTTTCCAGACCCTTCTGCCAAAGTCCTTTCAGACAGTCATGGCAGACCTGGGAGGAGTTGGCCTTCTTCTCTCAATGTTTGGATTTTAGTCCTGGCTATCTCTAGCTCATAATGTTATTGGGAATTCTCATAACTAGTCTTTAAGATATTTCTCCTAATGGGACACCTAGGTGGCTCAGTCAGTGAAGCATCCGATTCTTGATTTTGCCTCAGGTCATGATCTCATGGTTGTGGGTTTGAGCCCCAAGTCAGGCTCCACGGTCAAGTTGGAGATTCTCTTTCCCTCTGCCCCTCACCCCCCTTGTGCTTGAGTGTGCTCTCTCTCAAATAAATCTCTTTTTTTTGAAAAAAAATATTTTTCCTCATGCAATGTTTTGTTGTGAAGCAACCCCCCCTCCCGCCCCCATCCTTAAGATTTTGAGGAACACTTTCAATGCTGATTCCTGAACAATGACCTCTGGGAGGAGACTGGGATGTAAAACCCTACTATCTCCAAATCGAGTAGCTTTGCCAACAGCTGATTTAATGATGAGCCAGGTAGTAATGCAGTTTCTCCTTCTTGATAGTTTAGTTTTTACATTATTCATGAACTATTTTCTGGGAAGATATTTTAGGAAATGGGAAGGAGTAGTGAGCTCATTTGGGTGCAGATCCTTGTGAGTAATAACTAATAAAGGTAATGAGCGAATGGCTAATAACCCCGAGAGGGACCGTTTGCTGAGACTGTGTACAAGGCCCACAGATAAGAATTTCCCGAAATTTCTCTTTTACCCCCACTCCCTGCTCCTCTGTGGTATTCATAGAACGTCCGAGGGGACACGGTCGTACTATGTGGAGCTTGTGGGCGGGCTGGTGGCGGCCAGAGACTGCGTTCCTCACAAATGAAGCAGCCAGATCCTATCACAGACAGTCCTTCAGTATCAATTTCCGAAGTCCCTTAAATGAATGGCACACGTGCTTTGGCGTGGAATTAATTTGAAAATCGCAGCAAGCAGCGTTCAGTCTTCAGATTCCTTGCAGTTTGGGGTTGCCATAGATAACTGGGGTCAAAGGTTTTATTTTAAAGGTGGGTCTCTGCTGCTTCTATCCCTGTTCTAGTCCTCCAGAAATTAGGCTCCCTAATCGTTCATAAAGTAGTTCCAAGTGGGATGACCTCCCTTCTTTTAACAATAAGGGCATTGGATTTGATGCGGTCCTTGGAGGGAGTGCCGAAGTTCTCAGCCTTCGGGGGCAACTCCACTGATATAAATACGAGATTAAAGATGTCAGCAAATTCAGGGTGAAGGATTAACAAAATCAGCCTATGGTATCAGAAAAAGACTTTCTTACGGGGTGGCTGATTTAATAGGAGTAAGTGCATCTGGTAAAGACCAGAATTACCCGAAGTAGTTTTTCTCTGAGTAGCATGAAACTTCTTAAGCGTGGCATCTCGTTCTCTCAGTGTTTTTTTGTGTTTTGTTTTGTTTTGTTTTTTCTTTTTTAATGGCAACGGGGGTTTTGAAAACACAAAATGCAGTTTACGTGAGTAATCTGTAGAAAAGAAATGAGATTTGAAAATGAAAATCCCTTTTCTGGCACATCAGGAGATAGTTGGAAGAAATTTGCCTACTACCTAAACTCTTTCCCCTAAAAAATGGACTCAGGTCATTAAAAAAAAAAAAGAAGTTGTAATTTTTGCCCTTAAACATTCCAGCCGAGGTATGAATCCGAGGAGTCAGAGCCCAGACACAATCTCTCCAGTCTCTCCATTTTTCACGGAAAGAAAAGTGCAGCTTGCTTGCAGGGAGGAGGGGCTGCCCTAAACCTCCCGGTGCCTCCTCCCCAGCTCCTGGCCAAGCCGGGGGCCACTCCTGGCCTGGGGGGATGGGCTGCTCCCAGGGTCTGGAGACCCCCTTACAGGCAGGACCACACTCCATTGAGACAAAGTTCTCTGTTTGCGCCGGGCACCCCTTTCGGGGGTGCGGGTGGCAGGCAAACAATCTTTTCTCGATGCTTTTCTCCATTGCAATTTTTATTTGGTTGTCATTTTCTTTCTGCTTTGTGGAAAGATGTATTTGCTAGAGTTACGTTGGGATCAAAATATAAGCTCAGTGGAGAATTTAGGGGAAAGATGTCATCGGTACAGAAAATCATAAAATTGCGTAGATTGTTTTCATTTTTCAAATGATAGCTCTTAGACACGAATGTATTTTGCTTTCATAAAATTAAACATTGCAGCTAAGGTTAAAATTCACCACAATCCTGTTTCTCTCGTTTGCCCCGGCACTTCTCATCCCTCCTTCCCATCTCTATAATCGCCGTGGGGAGGTTGATCTTTTTCAAGGCTTTCCTGTATTGTATTATGTAACAGGTGTCTGACTCTAGGCTTCTATATTGAGATAAAAGTCTAAATCGCCATATAGCAGGAGATACCCAACAACACTTTGGCTTTAAAAGAAAGGCATTTAGTTCTGCCTCATGCGAGAGTCCAGGATAAGTAGCCGAGGTCACTGGGCTGCCGTGTTTTCCTTGCAGTCATTCGGGGAGTGACTGGGGGGCTGACAGTGGCTCTGTGTCTTTTAACACGTGGCTTTCTAGGTCCGTCTGGTCATTGCTATTCCAGCTGGTGGGAATGGCAAAAGGGTGGAAATAGAGGGCCAGAGATTTTCTCTTAACAGGCCTAGAGTAGCACGCCCTGACCATCCTTTGGCAAGAGCCTGGTCCCAGCCAGCTCGGTGGAAAGGAGATGCAGGGGAACCGGGAAGAAGGGAGAAAAGATTTGGGTGCATCGCTCTCTTTCTTTGCTACTGCATTATTCCGTCATCTGCCAGGCATCCTGGAGACTCACCTGATACAGTGTTTCCTTTTTGCTGCAGCATGATATTCCACAGCAAGAATAGGTCACTTTTCGTTCCGTCATTTCCTGTGAATGCATAGTTAGCGGATTTCTACCATTTGCTCTTAGATTTGGTGTTGCAATGCCTGCTGCCTGACACTGATGGTTATGGACTTGTGCGACGTTTCTCTCGCGTGGGAGCTGGGTCATCAGGGGTGTGTCTTTAGCCTGGGTAGCTTTTCTTAAACTGCCTACCACACCCGGTGGATACACCAGTTTACACTTGAGCCCCTGGAATTTGAGAAAACCTGTTTCTGTACAGTGGCCTATTGGCTGATTCTTGCATTTTAATTCTGACCACAAGGGAGGTTAACAGCACCCGCCCTGCCCTCCCTGCCCCCCAAAAAGAAAAATGAAACACTAGAATGAAAGTTCTTTGGAGAAATATTTATTACAGAGTCTATTCGTTAGAGCAGAACACTTCTTTTTTTTTAAAACTACTCAACTTTTTGGCTTTGTTTTATAGCCAGCGTCTAATACTCATTTATTTCTACTTAGTTACCCAATTTAGTAACGATTTAAAAATCTGTGGTTGAAGATGATAGTTAAAGATGAAACCGAATTATTTGGAGGAAATGAAAGTTACCTTTTGATTTAGAACCAGCTGCCTTTAGAGCAAGATTGCTTTTGAGGAATTTATGATCGAAGGAATGTGATCCCTTTGTTTCCGCTGTGGATTTGCTCAAATCATGAGAACAGTCGTCTAAATGAGAGGAACTGTGCCTTTCATAGCCCGGAGCGGGAGATGCAGTGTGGGCATAGCCTCTTAGGTCCGTCCGGTCAGCTGCACGGCTGTGCTGCAGATCTGCTGCACAGATCTGTGCTGTATTGGTAGACACACTTCCTTACACACCACCACCCTCGTGGAAAGTGCAGTAACAGAGCTGAAAATGGTGGTTTAATCAGAGAAGCATGTTTATGGTCACCTGCGTGTTTGTCGATGTCTTTATTTGCTAGCGTGAATTTCTTAAATTTCATTTTGAAAGGAAGATTAATTTCTTCCAAGTGTCAGGTGACCGACGTGATTTTGTTTTCAGCGGTTCAGCCTTTCCCTTCCCCACTCCCGCTCCCCAGGAACTTCAGTGCGTTATTACTCTGCGCTACTAACCAAACTAATTTTGTCCAGATTGAAAGGTTATAAAATCTATGCAGTTCAGGCTCACAAAAGTAAGATAGCACATGTGAATTCAAGAAGCTGTTAGTTATGAAGCTCTTTCCCTTTCTGAAAGGAAAGCAGTTTTAAGCTTCGTTGAACGGATCTATGAAAAAGGTTGAGTATTATTTTACAATAGTTTTAGACTTTCATGACTGGAAATTAAATACAGCGGTTTTAGAGGTATATTTTACTTGAACTTTTACAAGCTCGGGCCATGTTTTTATTAAAAAATCGGACTCAGCACCTTATATGGAGTACAATACCAGATGTGAGATACGAGGGAAGTTCCTGGGGCCATCTGCTTACTGTGTATTAAAGACTTGTGTGGTAGCTGATGTCATATCAAGTGCGTATGAGAGGGAATAATTTTGAGTTATGAGGCCACATCAGAATGCTGGTGATGGAATGGTCAGAATGTTCTCTCCCATTTACTGTTCATTTGGAAAACCTGGGGTTGAAAGGATGGCCCTCAGCTTTCAGAACAACAAGAGCAGAACACGGCGTGCCAAGACGGAGGAGTTTCTGGGGTGCAGTGAGGGAGAAGCGGGGGTGGCGAGGAGACAGCCGAGGAAGGGGAACACTTTCAGTCCGTGTACTTTCCATGGGGCAGGTGGCAGAATTCTGATGTGTGCAGCTCAGCTCAGTTTTGTTTTGTTTTTTAAAGCCCTTCCTGGTCTTTTTATCTTTTCACTCCTTTCTGTCCTTGCTTCATCCTCCCTTCCCTGTCCGTTCTTGGTGTCCATAGGAACAAAGCCTTCCTTCCAGGTTGGACCGGAGCAGTAGCCCAGGGGTCTGCAGACGCGTGCCTTGGAGCAGTGGTCTTGCAGTGGCGCTTTCTGGGCTGTGTGTGTGTGTGTGTGTGTGTGTGTGTGTGTGTGTTTCAGGTTTCAGACCTGCAGCCTCCATGCGGACTCCTGCCTGAAATCCATGCCTGCGGTGGGGCCTCAGGTGTATTTTACCCCCACCCACACACCCACCCAGCCTTTTTGTTGTGGACGGAGGCTTGCCTGGGCTGCAGCAGCCTCTGGGGAGGCAAACACAAGTGCCGTGTGAAATATTGTGGTGAGAAGGGGAATGCCGCCTCGGGTAATTTCCGGCCCTTTAGACACATTGGGAGGAGAACCTAACCCGTCTGTCAGCTGACATCATTCAAAAAGGTTCTCTGATGTTGGGGCGCCTGGGTGGCTCAGTGGGTTAAAGCCTCTGCCTTCGGCTCAGGCGGTGATCTCAGGGTCCTGGGATCGAGCCCCGCATCGAGCCCCGCATCGGGCTCTCTGCTCAGCAGGGAGCCTGCTTCCCCCTCTCTCTCTGCCTGCCTCTCTGCCTACTTGTGATCTCTCTCTTTCTGTCAAATAAATAAATAAAATCTTTAAAAAAAAGATTTTCTGATTATAGATAAGGGCGTGATTTTTGGCAAATGCTTTGGAAGGAGTTTAAAGAATGGAGTGACCTTGCTGCAATAAAATTCCTTCGGTTTCCCCATACTAACCTATGTGAATAAGGTTTCCCAATGTTTAATCCACGAGAATGGAACGTAGGGATGGACTCGCTCTTGTTTCCTGTCTCATCAGCAATAAGTAATCTCCAGCAAGGGATACAATAAAGAAGGGCCCATTCATTTCTTAACATATGTAGTAACAGTGGATTCCAAGTTTTTATGTGTGATGTTTTTATCAAAATTTGAAGCATTGATATTTTGATCAATTCTGTACTATTGATAATTATAACTATAAATCAACCTATAATAAAAATTTTTAATACTTAGGTTTATGGTCACAGGAAATAAAATAATTAAAAATGTCAGTTTTTGCATACATATCTTTATTGGAGACAAGTAAAGCAGGGAGTTTAAGACTTTCAGGCATAAGATGATTTTATTAGGATGAGACTCCGGAGGGGAAATGGAATTTTGTGGATGGAGAAAAAGGAATAAAAATTTCTGACTGATGAAGTTGGTTCATGTACTTTTTATTTTTATTTATTTATTTAGATTTTATTTATTTATTTGAGAGAGCAAGCGAGAGAGAACCAAGCTGGGGTGGGGAGTGGCAGGGGCAGAGGGAGAAGCAGGCTTCCTGCTGAGCAGGAAGCCCGATGCAGGGCTGGATCCCAGGACCCTGGGACCATGACCTGAGCCAAAGGCAGATGCTTACCCAACTGAGCAATCCAAGCACCCCTGTTCATTTACTTTTTAAATAGATGATGGTGGGCAACACCCTTTTGTGGTACTTTGATTCCTTAGAATACATTTAAAAGAGTGATGTAATAGTTCTATTTAAAATATCAATTTCTGCCCTAAGCCAGAAATTCCATTCTTTGCAACTATCCAAGCTTCTACTGAAGACCTTTATATGTCAGCTTAAAAATATACGAGACATAGTTTTTTGTAACTTTTTAGGGCGATATGCAAGCTAAAGATTTGAAGACCACTGCTTTGGGGCACATAGCAGAGCTCCCCAAGTTATTGTAGCATTTCTTAATCCCGTGGTAGGGGGTTGAAATGCACTCTTTGGTCTTCAGCAGTAAAACTTCTCCAAGAAGAAATAATACAAAGAGAATACTGAATGAGTTTAGGTGGTGGTTTTATAGTGATTTTCAGTTCTCATAACTTTGCTGAAAAAAATCTATAGGATGTTCAGGGATGCAGTCTTTCCAGTGATCTCCTTTTTTTCAGCCCTGGGTCTGCTTACGACCCTGCCCGTGACCCTGCTACTGCTTTCAATTTCACTGAAACACCTGATGTGTTCTGAAACTGGATCTTTGAATGTGCTGTTCCCACTGCCTAAATGTCTTCCCCACTATTTCCTATCTGATTCACGCCCACCGGGCAAGCTCAGTCCGCGGTCTGCTCTGGACGCCTCGTCCGTGTCCCCGGGTAGTGTCAGGAGCTCTCTCCTCCGACCCTCAGGCATCTCCACATCCCAGCGGCAGCTGTGGGCTGCGGCTCCCTGTGCTCATCCAGGGGCTGTTTGTGCCACATCGGGCCTGGGAGACGAATGAGCACTCTATTGCGGTTGCATGTACATTTTTGGCCCATGGGATGTGGGAAATTTGTGGCAGGTGTTGACTTAGGGGTGTGGCTCTGCTTGGTGGAAAGAATCGTCCAGAGACCTTGGGGCTTCACTTCATCCATCACTGAGTTGCTTTTGGTCTGGCGAGCCCCCCGGCCCTGCCTCTGCCTCCTTCTCCTGTCTGTCAAACCTGTATGTGCTCGATTAGAGGTTCTTTCATCCCCGTCTGGGTCTGCAAGATGAGATTGCGGGTTCTGTAGGGCTCCCCGGCGGTGGCTGGGAGGCGGGAAAACACAGAGAACAGGAGGGTGAGAGATACGGATGCCGAGCATTTCCGAGCTGGTAGGGCAGAATGGGAGATGTGAAAGGATACGGAAACTCTCAGAAACTTATGTAAGCACACAAAAAGATGCTCGACATCATTAGGCATCAGGGAACTGCGAATCAGAACCACAAGGAGGTACCACTTACACCCTCTAAGATGGTTATGCTGAAAGAGACACACAGTGACAAGTGTCGGTGAGGGTGTGGAGGAATCGGGACCCTCCTACACGGCTAATGGCAATGGAAAATGTGACAGCGGCTTTGCAGAACAGTCTGGCGGTTCCTGAAAATTTAAACATAGAGTTCCCATGTGACCCAGCATCTGGACTCCTAGGGATCTTCCCAAGAGAAATGAAAGCCAGTAGGTGGGAATATATAGCAATATTATTCATAGTAGCCAACTGGTGGAAACAATCCGAGGCCCGTCAGTAGATGAATGCATTCATGAAATGGGGTCCGTCCATACAACACAGTATGATTCAGCCATAAAAAGAAAGGAAGCCCTGATCGATGCATGATACAGCGTGGATGGACCTGAAAACATTGTGCTGAGTGAAGGAAGCCGGTCACGGAAGACTGTGCATCGTAGGATCCCATTTACATGAGATGTCCAGAATAGGCTAATCCGTAGACACAGAAAGCAAGACTCGTAATTGCCAGGGGTTGGCAGTTGGGGGAGATAGGGATTGAATGCTAATGAACGGGCATGGGGCTATTTTGGGGGGGAATTGATAAAAATATCCTGGAATTATATAATGATGGTGGTTGTACGGCTTTGAGGATATGCTAAAAGCCACTGAGTTGTGTACACACACACACACACACACACACACACACACACACACCCCAACACTTAGTGCAACTTACCAACGTTATTTCCCAAATACTTAACTGCATTTGCTGGTTTCCGTTTCCCTTTCCTGCAGCCTTCCTCTAGGCCTGCTGCATTGTTGTATTTGGAGACATCCCCTCTGCCACCATCCTGGGACAGTGGTTTGCGTCTCTTCTGGGAGCTCCTCTCTTTCACAGATCCCAAGGCCTCCTCCTTTTTGGCTTACTTCCCAGTTTTGCAGGAGTCAGCAAGTTAAGAGACCTTTATTGAGCACTGTGATGGTCCTAAGGGGCTTTCCAGGGCCTCCCCCTTCCTCTTATTAGGCAGGTGAGGGAGTCAAGGCCAGAGAAGGTCAGCAGATTGATCGCTCACAAGTGATCATGCCTCCCTCCCTCCTACCCTCCTGCCTGAGGGCGCAGAGTCCGGCCGGTGACACGGGTCTCGGTCAGCGCCGTCTCCAGACAGGGGTCTCCCTGCTGGTCTGGTGGAACACCGGGGTCATCTCCTCTCCCGCCGGCTTTCACGCCTTCTCCGAGACGGCCACTATGGCTCTTGGTGGCCGCGGGTGCTGGCTTCTCGGGGCCTCAGCCCTAGGCCTTCTATTTCCCTTTGTCTTTGATAGTGTTTTGTTTTTTTTTAAGTTTTTCTTTAAATTCCAGTTATTAACATACAGTTGTATTTGACACTTTTAACTCTCCATCATGTGGCTTCACGTTGTACCTGCAGCTCCAGCCCCGTCACCCAAGCCGACTGGCTCCACGCCTGTGCAGGGACCTTAGCGTGACTGCGGAATCCGCTGGGACCTCCCTGAGCAGCTCCTTGCTCTCCATTTCTGTTTTGTGTTACTTCAAACTTTCTCTTTTGAAATCAAGGTCAGTATCAGGATTGACCCGTTGCTAACATTTTGCCACATTTGCTTTGTCTTTTGCACTCAATGAATAAATACATACACACACGTGTGTGTGTGTGTGTGTGTGTCCTGAGCCGTCACGCCCTCTTACCCTGACACGCTAAGAATGAGAACTTCTCGTCACGTAACTACAGCACAGTCGTCGCACTCAGCACGTTTAGCGTTGGTACAATGCTGTTTCCTAACAGTGTGCATTCACACATTGCCCATCGTTCCAGTCGTGTCCTCTGTGGTTGTCTGGCCCTATTCCAGAATCACTCACGGCATTGATGTTCTCGTGTCTGGAGTCTGCTGTAAGCTGGGGCATTACCGCAGCCTTCCTTTGTCGTCCTGGCATTGACACTGGGAGGAACACAGGATTCGATTCAGGCGTTTGGGGGCAGGAACACAACCCGTGTGATGTCCTGTCCATCAGCAGGCTCAGGACGCCAGCCGTCCCACACTGGTGAGCTTCATGTTCATCCCTTGCTGAAGGGGGCACCCACAGATCACCGTTTTCCTTTTGTAATCAGTAAGTAATCTGTAGGGGAGATGCTTTGAGCCTCGTTCCAAACTTTCACCCCGGATTTTTATTATGATTCTTGTAGGAATCAGGTGGCAAAATGGCGAGTTTTTCTTTTATTCCTTTGATATTTATTTGCTGACATTCTGTGGAAGAAATAGCTTTTCTTGGGCGCCTGGCTGGCTCAGTGAGTGGAGCGTGTGACTCTTGATCTTGGGGTTGTAAGTTCGAGCCCCATGTTGGGTGTGGAGATAACTTAAAAATAAAATCTTAAAAAAAATAACTTTTCTTATTATTTATTCATTCATTTGTTTATGTCAATATAAATGTGTGGATTTTTATTTTGTTCAAGGGCTTATAATGCTTTAGATGTTTTTATTTTGGTGCACACACTGTCCCAGATTGGCCCAGGGGCCTCCCCTTCAAGATAATTCCTGTGTCTTTTGACCTATGTGCACCATGTCTTGAAACATTCCTTATTTTCTGTTACAAAAATCAACAGTTTTTTTCGTTTGTTTGTTTCTGGGGCGGGGGAAGGGACAGAGGGAGAGGGAGAGAGAGAATCCCAAGTATACGCCATATGCAGCATGGAGCCCGATGCGGAGATTGAGCTCACAACCCCGGGATCGTGACCTGAGCTGAAATCGAGTTGGACGCTCAGCAGACTGAGCCACCCAGGCGCCCCAGGAATCAACTTAAAAAAAAAAAAGTTGTTTTATGTTACTATTGATCCCAGTTTGCTGTGGCGTCTTTATATGCGTCTTTATATGCGTCTTTATATGGTTTATATGCTCTGCTGGTTCACTTTTCCATCATTAATTTCAGACAAAATTTTTTATTGGTAAAGAGGGCAGCTTGTCCACAGCTGAACTGTATTGACTAAACCTGGTGAGACCCATCAAGTCTGACTTCGTTTTACTAAAACCTGCTTCCCCACAGCCGTCAGTGTTGGATCACCCCAAACTATTTCTCCGCAGCCTTCTGGGGAGAGCGATTGGTGGGTGAGAAATCCATCAGGGGAAGAGGTGTTGTTTTTCTCATTGACTCCTTTTCTTGGAAAGGGAGGGTTCTTAGGAATTCTTATTTTATTCTTTATGCTTGCCTATATTTTCCAAATTTTGCATCGCAGACATGAATTACTGGTGGAGTAAGAAAAAGTGTAATTAATTTTTTGAGATACTTAATGGATTATGCAAAAACAGAATATCTGTAAAGCTTTCACCTATGTAGCTTCCTCTTATGTTAAGATCTGACAAAACCACAGATGAATGGCTAGAGAAGATGTGGTGTACATATACAATGGAATACTATGCGGCCATCAGGAGAAACAAAATCTTGCCATTTGCAACGACGTGGATGGAACTAGAGGTTATTATGCTAAGTGAAATAAGTCAATCAGAGAAAGACAATTATCATATGATTTCTCTGATATGAAGAATTTGAGAGGCAGGGCGGGGAGTCGTGGAGGGTGGGGGAGGGAAATGAAACAAGATGGGATCGGGAGGGAGACAAACCGTAAGAGACTCTCAATCTCATGAAACAAACTGAGGGTTGCCGGGGGTTGGGGGGTAGGGATAGGGTGGCTGGGTTATGGACATTGGGGAGGGTATGTGCTATGGTGAGTGCTGTGAAACGTGTAAGCCTGATGATTCACAGAGCTGTGCCCCCAGGGCAAATAATACATTCTATGTTAATTAAAAAAAACACAGAAAGTGTATCAAATGCAAGAAATTCCTCTTGGTACAGTTATTGTATTGGGGGTTCCGAGGACCACCCCCACCAATTTACTAGGAGAACCCAGTAGACATGCATCCTACTCATGGCTTTCCTTTATTACACTGGGAGGATACAGAGCAAAATCAGCAAAGGGGAAAGGTGTAGGGGGGAAGCCTGGAGGAAACAGGGTGCCAGCTTCCAAGCGTCTTCTCCCATGGGTTCACATAGGACACACTTAATTTCTCCAGCAATGAGCAGTGTGCAACAGATACAAGAGGCTATCTACCAGAGAAGCTCATTAGAGACAGTGCTCAGGGTGTTTATTGGGGGCGGGCCATGTAGGTCCCCTCCGCCTGGTTCACATCCAAATTTTAGACTCCCAGAAGGAAAGAAAATGTTCAGCATAAACCGTATTGTTTGAACAGACAGCATTGGCACAGTAAGCCACCCTAGAAGTTAGGCAATGGCGAGAAGATCCCCAAAATCCAAGTTCCCAGAAGCCAGGCAAAGACCACCTTGCAAGCAGGCCTTTCTAAGGGTAGCATAAGGTCCCGTGTTAACTCCTTTCTGGACTGCTATTAACCAGTGTTGCAGAACTCACTGGGTTTCACTGGTCTTTCCACTGATTACCTTTTCTCTGTTTGAGATCCAATCCAGGATGTCACCTTGTGTTTTTTGTTATGTCTCCTTGGTCTCTTTCAATTTGTGACAGTTCCTCCGTGGTTCCTTGTCTTTCATGACCGTGACACTTTGGAAGAGTACTGGTCAGGTATTCTGCAGAAGGCCTCTCAGTTTGAGTTTGTCTGAGGTTTTCTCATGATTAGATTGAGCTCGTACGTTGGGGGATGAATATCCCGGGTGATAAGACTCTTCTTGGTACGTCACCTTGGTGCATAATGTCTGTCTGTTACATTAGGCTAACCTTGACCCCCAGGCGAGGGTGAAGTTGGCCAGGACTTTCTGCTGTAGGCTTACTGTTTTTCCCTTTGTGATTACTGAATATCTCGAGGGAGATATTTTGAGACTGTAGTTTACTTTTTAGCATAGAAAATCTCCAATATATACAGAAGCAGACAGAATATTCTAGTGAACTCCTGTGTGTTTATCACTCACCATCAGCAGTTACCAACTTGTGGCTGATCTTATTTCATCCATATTCTTACCCCCTTTCCAACCTCCATCCTGTAATTTGGTGAAGCATGTCCTGAAGGAGATGAGCTTTTTTTTTTTTTTTAAAGATTTTATTTATTTATTTGACACAGAGAGAGAGAGAGAGTGATCACAAGTAGGCAGAGAGGCAGGCAGAGAGAGAGGAGGAAGCAGGCTCCCTGCTGAGCAG